>JAAAKQ030127617.1:0-31829 GCA_010016005.3 Zanna intricata | reverse complement strand
TAGATCGTGGATACCGGTGTTCTTTGGTAGTTGGATTTCAATTAACCACACTTTTCAGGAGTGGTCGACCTGAGATTATACAAGACTACACTTCATTCATATTCAAACATATCATCCTCACTCATCCTCTGAAGTAATACCTTATGGTAGTTCCGGAGGATAAACAGAAAAAGAATAAAAGATTGTAAAAATTGAGTAAAGCAACAAATAAATTTGCTCATCTTTTTTAAAAATAATTAATTTTTGTATGCAAACGATCACTAGTTTTTTTTTAGTAGTGACAAAATTTCTTTTAAAGGAATATTTCTTTCAAGAATTGTTTACGTATTGATGCAAGGGATGTTGGGGCTATGAGGTTAAACCAACTACTTGCCTTTATTTATTAGAAATAAGAGGAAACGCTTAAAAAGAAAATAAAAAATTGCTTATTTATTCTTAACTGAAAAATGTATAAATATAATTATAAAATATTTATATTTTTTATTTTTATATTTACTTTTATTTTCCATTATAAAATATTTATAACAGAAAAATAATAATACATGAAGAAAGTTTACCTAAGATTACTTTTTTTTTTGGAAGGGATAATTCATGATGAAGTTTTATTTTAAAGTTATCGTGCAAGGGAAACAAAAAAAAATTTTTTAAAAAAAGTAAAAAATTCCAAATTATAGGTTTTTTCTGCTTTCCCACCTAGAAAATCATCTTCCAAGAATTATTGTTAATTTTTCTACTTTTACTAAATTAAATGGAAGAAATTAATAAAATTCCCCTGAAAAATGTACAACCAATAAAATGCAAATTAACATTTTTTTTTGTGGTATGTTGTTGAATTATAATGAAATTTTATTATAATATTACTATTAAATTTTTAAATAACCAAAAAAAAGCCTTTAAAAAGTGAAATTTATATTTTTAAAATTTTATCAGCTCCCTCACCTCCAATATTACCGATAATGTATTTTTTGGAGGTCACTTGCACTACTATTACTACTATGGGAAGACATAAAAATAATTCGGTTAAAAGATATGCAATAAATAAAAAAAATTTCTGTTAAATTTTTGGATAAGGGGGAATCATGGAGAAAATATTTTTAAAAATGGTAAAATAAGCATGCATGAATGTAATGGGATTAGTATAAAGTAGGGTAATATATGCAAAAGTTTGAGAAAATTTGCCTAAAAATTTACTATCCCATCCCCTGGAGATATTGACCGTCAAATTTTTTCATCAAATTGCTCCTTATGCACGAGTCTCGGTACAAAATTCTATTAAAGTCGTTTATCCAGTCATAGGTTACTGAGCTTCAAACATGCCAACACACGTATTTACCTGCAAATATTATCCTCTATTTTCTACTTTCTTGGACGAAGTAATGGAAGTATTGTGATCGCAAAAAATTTCGGTTTTCAAATTTCATCGGAAATATCTGTTCTGACCATCCTTGAATCCATGAAGACAAATTCGGCATAATTCGGCATGAGAGATGTACATTAGATGTATCTCATGTACATCTCTCATGTACATGTGAGATGTACGTACATCTCACATGTACATACCTACGTACGTACATGTGAGATGTACGTACGTAGGTATGTCCATACGTACTTACGTCTCACATAACTCAAGAACGATTAGCCGAAGGATGTTGAAATTTTGGATTTAGGACTGTTGTAACATCTTGTTGTGCACCTTCCCTTTTGATTGCAATTGACAGAACCAAAAGCGTCCAATAAAGGCCAAAATCAAAAAAAATTTGGATTTTGGTCTTTTCCTTAGAGCAGGTATACGGTCTCATTGAAAGCTTTTCAACATATATCATAAATAGTACTTGTTTTCATTTGTTCCAGCGTTATAGTCAAATAAAATGATGATTAATGATATATTTTGATCTAACAAGGGAATGCAAATCGATTCGAATCATACTTTACCTTCTTTTTTCTACCTTTTTTTTAATTTATTTTTTTTAACTTAAATATACTGATTTATTAATAATTATTGACCCGTGATTGTAAAAACAATTTTACAATAAATAATAATTCAATTAAAAAAAAAAAAAACGATATTACAAAAAATCAGAAGTTATCAATGAAATAAAATTTTATGCACTTTTAAAAATAAATGTATATATGTAATTTAATAAGCACTATGACATATGTGTGTAATAGATTTGGTGAAACATCTGATCATTTAATATTAATTGAAAATTATAATTTAGAATAGTATTATTATTTTTTTTTTTTTTTATTTGTACAAGGAATTCATATTATGTCCACAGATTTTTGTTTATTGTTTTTGGGGTCCTTGGGTCATGATAACGTCGAGATATGAAAAAAACCATATTATATTTTTTGACTGATTACCATACTTTCCTTCTTGCAACATAGTTCTAGAGTTGTGATACAAGGAAAGTAAAAATAATATTTATGTTTTGGGTAGCACAATTAAATAAAAAATAAAAAACTTATCAAAAAACTAACAGAATTAATATTTTGTTTTTTTTTTTTTTACTATAAATTTTTCTTATCTTTTTCAACATTAACTTATAAACTCCATTCTATTAATTCTTTTCATTTGTTTTTATATATATAAATATAAGCATTTATAGTTAAAACTAAAAAAAATAAATAATTTTAAATTATGTGCGTATTTTAATGAATCTGTTCTCATCCATTTCTTTCTAGGTCTGGTTTTTAACGAAACAAATTATTATTTTGTTTAATATGATGAAAAGATGGAAGGAATTGTCTAGGAAATAGTAAAACGAAACTGGAGTAGATATCCCCCACTCTTTAGAGCGTGGTCACAATCCTCTACCAGTTGTGCTGAAAGCGTCTCAGTAGTTAACCAAGCATCCGGTGGTAGAGGTAGTGTGCTTGTATTTCCCTTCTCCGTTGACTACAAGTTCGATTCAAGAATTACTATGCAGTGTTTTGCCTAACTATTTTAAATCTTATTTCACGCGATGATTCGTCAAATAGGTTTGTTAATAATTTATCACGTTATTTTGTCAGTACAAGATTATATTATTTATTAATAAATGTAGGTTAAATAAAAATGTTTTTATTACTTAAATTTATATTGCGTAAATTTTGCGCGCCAATTTGTTTTTATACAGTGCGCATGCACCTTTTTAAAAAAAAGATGGAGGGGAGGAAATTGATGTAAGGTGGGAGATTACCGGATGAGAGCGGTGGGAGAAGGGGGAGGTATAATAAAATCTGTTGTCAGGTGTCAGGTATAATGATTAAACATTTTTTGATACATTTTTATCAACAGAACTTATCTTGTTTTCCGGAAATAAGTTATTTATTCTTATTCCCGTAAAAAATATAAACAACTTACATAATGAATGTTTGTTTAAAAAAACTTGTAATTGAGGCACACATATTATATTATATAAAGGCTGTTGTATAGAGGCACACAATATTAATAAAAGTCCTGTGATTCCACTGATAATTTTATTATTCACTAGTTATTTTGATCCATTGTTTACCTGATATTTTTTTTCATGTTGGTTATCAGAAAAAAACATTACTAATTTTTTATTTTACAAATCGTCAAAAATATTTATGTAGTTTTTATAATATTGCTGTTATTATATGCAATAACTCGAGCCTCAGGCATATTTCCCCTTAATTTTAGATCTATTAGGTACGAACATTTATTTCGAAATATGTAGCACGATATGTAGTGCACTTTAAACATAATTGTATTTTCGGTTGATACACATATAATTATTATTAGTTCTTATTGTTTTAGGCATTTTAATGTGATTTTTCTATAAAATGATTTAAATTTTTTATTTGGAGAAAAATTGTAACAGAACTTTTATTTATTCGACCGATAGAAATAATCGTAATTGTTTTTTATACTGTTTGTGCTATTACTTTATTATATATTTGGAATGAAAGTTTAATCCTTAAAGAAAGGAAAAGAATATTAGTAAACATCCATATTATTAGTTATTAAATAAATTTATTCCAAATTTAGTTTTTCTCCCTTTAATAAAAATATTTAATTACATAAAAGGACGTATTACGTTCATTAATTATAGTTACAAATTAAACAAAAATTAAATTAATCTGTATTGTTTTATTAAAATTTAAATTATTAATTAAGATTTTTAATACGATATTATTTTAATAACTATATTTATTTTTCTTCATCCTCAATTACAATTTATTTGCAATTTCAAGTCAAGATAAAAAAAATAAATAAAAAATAAATTAGATTTGAAAGAATTTTGTTACAAAAATGAATTCATTATAATTTTCTTTTAAAGAAGATTAAATAAATAAATATAATTTTTAAAGACTATGCAAATTTTCTTGTAATGATAAAATAATTTCTATTATTATTTTTATTACTATTATATTGAATGAAAGTTAAAAAAAAAAAATTGTGTCTGTTTAGATTTTATTTTTTATAACGGAAAGATATGTTTGTGAATAAATAATGTATAAACTCGAGTAAGGGTGCCAAGTGGGCTCTACATAAAAAAAAAGAACTGAAGAAAAAATAATAAATATCTAACTTTTATTTTTACGTAGTCTATACGTGACAAAAACGTTTATATTAATCATCTGGATTGAAGACAATGGAAGCTTTAGGTAAGTTTTAAACAATAAATCTATACATTAAAAACCATAAACACACACACCTAGTATCCGTGACTAGAAACGCTAGACAAAAGATCTTAATTTTTTGTCTGTTTTCTGTTAGGGTGGGTGTTGAATACGGGTTCTTCATTTTAAGAGATTAAGATTTCACTGGTGTTTCAACCATCATCCTGTCGGATCTTTTGAGATGTATTCTAATAGGGAGGGGTAAAGAACCTTAAGGCGGTACCTCTTTCTTATTTTGAAAATTTTTGGAAAAAGATTTCTTTAGTTAGTCCCGCTTTCATTTCGTCGGAGGAGTCGTTTTACCGTAAGGGTTGGAATACAATTCTGTCCTTTCTACCCCAAAAACAGGGTGAGTATTATATTTCAAACACGTGCTTTCTCTACTACGCTCATATTCTAGAAGAATACCTCGATTTGATGTCATTCCTTGACTACTTTTTTCGTCATATGTTACACATAATGTTTCCTTCAGAATACAACCTTAAAGCGATAGTGTGTATTTTTTTCCTTCATTAATATTCATACAAGGAGGAAATTTTACTTATCTAGAATAATTTTTATCAACATCTGTTGTTTATTATTAAAATTTAAAATTCCGGTTAATCTGTGACTATTGAAACATTTTTTTGACACTTAAAAAGGATATCTTATTCATTTACCAAAAAAAATTCAAAATATTATAATTTTATGTATTTCAGCTATTTTACATTGGTGGTCGTTCGCTTCCCTCGGTCTGATGTTAGAATTAAATAATCCCTCACCTGGTCTTCAGCTTATTTTATATTGGTTATTTTTTTAGAATTGTGATAGAACGTGGATTATTGTACTATGGAATGCGTGATTTACTAGTTTATTTGTAGAATGAAAAACAGACTTAGTTAACAGCGATCAACTTATGCAGATAAATAAAACAGAGTATATTAATAAGAAAAAGCAACTAATAGCATATTAATAGAATATTAGATGGTTATTTATTTAATTATTGTCATATTATTTCACCGAAATAAAAAATTATTTATTTGTTTATAATGAAAGATCCTTAATTTGTGCTAGGAAACATATAATAGAAGAAATTTGTATTGTAAATATGGACTTATAATACTGTACATTAAATAAGACAAATAAATTTTTAATTTGTATTTTTATCCGTAATCGGTAGAGATCGGGAAGGTCGATTATTATTTTTATTAGTATAAACACACAGCTTTTGGGATTTAATTAGTTATAAAATATGATAATTTAGGATAAAAGTCATTAACGCTGAAAAAATTTTATTTTATTTTTTTAATACACATTAATTATGAATAAAATAGTTATAAACTGAAGTAAGATAAAAATATACGTGACCATTAAGCTAAATTTATCATGATTTTCATGAACTTCAGGACAAAATGAGATTTATTATGTCACCAGGTCAAGAATATTCTATCCTAGTTGTATTATAAATGTACCCTCTATAGCAGTCATGAAGTACTATTATATTGATTTACAATGGTTTTGAATGAAATTTCGTAGCCCCTCAGGCAAGGTATTACGGTATCTAGTCAAGAAGAATTGCGATAATTTCATTGAAAAGGGACTGTTAAAATATGAATTAATTTTAAGGAAATAGAAAAAATGTACGGAAGAAAACTCCTAAAGTAATAAATATTTTAAACATGATTTATTTAAAAAGTATTTTTCATTTATAAAGTGAAGTAAAAATAATAATTTTTAATTCAGTGTTAAATATTTAAATGAAGATGATTGAAGAAATACTAAGTCTATTATTTCAGTATATTTTGTTTTTCACTAAAACAGGAAAAAAAAGCAATGTCAAATCATTTTTAACCATCATGAGTAACAAATAACATTAATCGCTTGAAATAATCGTATAAAAAATATATTTGTTCACTTTTCTTAAACACGAATTTTTTATTGTGATCGCGAAAAATTTCGAATATTTCGACGGAAATATCTGTTCTGACCATCCTTGAATCCATGAAGACAAATTCGGTTTGACGTCTGTAGTTATGTACGTACGTACGTATCTCAAAAACGATTAGCCGTAGGATGTTGAAATTTCGGCTTTAGGACTGATGTAACACCTAGTTGTGCATCTTCCCTATTGATTGCAATCGACTGAACCAAAAGTATCCAAAAAGCCTAAAATCCAAAAAAATCTGGATTTTGGACTTTTTCTTAATTTCAGTAATAAGCTCTAATTGAGAGCTTTTGTTACCATATATCGTAAGCGGTTCTTATTTTCATCGGTTCCACAATTATAACCAAATAAAAGTTTTAATTAATGAAATATTTGGATCTTACAAGGAATCGGTTCGAATCAGACTTTATCTCCTTTTTTCTTTTTTTTACCTTCTTTTTTTTTTTAATTTATTTTTTTTAACTTAAATATATTGATTTATTAATAATTGTTAACCCGTGATTGTAAAAAAAAAAAAATTACAATAATTCAGTAATAACAAAAAAAGTAAAAATATCAGAAGTTATTAGGGAAATAAAATTGTATGGACTTTTAAAAATGAGTATATGTAATTTAATAGGCATTATTACATAAGTGTATATGTACTAGACTGGTGAAACATCTGATTAGTTAATAATAATTGAAAATTATAATTTAGAATCGTATAATTTTTGGATTCTCGTACAAGAAAGAAGTCATGTAGTCTCCACATTAGATTTTTTTATTTTATTAGATTTAATGTAACAGTTCTGAAGAGATTTTTTGCAAACTTGGGATTTAGTTCGTTTTATTTTTAGAATTATGTAGATTTCATACTGTGTTATCACAAAAACAAAGACAGAGATTTGAGGAAAAACAAAATGATGTTTTATTTTATTTATTTTTAATTTTTATGTAGAAACAAAGAATTATAAATGATTTTAATTGAAATATAGAGTCACAATTTTTTTAATTTTTTGTTGTATGAGGACTGTGTTTGGAATCTCATGACGCTGCGCTCAAAGCTAAAAAGCAGTTGGATCTTGAAAAAATTACCAAATTAATGTGCATCTCAGATGATGATCAACATACTAATATTATTACCACATTAATAATTAATACGGTAATGATGATTATTGTCTTCGATCCCAAGTTTGTCTGCGTTAGACATTTATAATTGTTCCATGATTAATTATTATTGTAATGTACAATAACAATATTAAGTCTACTATCGATAAGTACAACGATTATTGATAAAAAAATTAATTACTAAACTTATAGTTATCATTTTTTACGTTTTAATTAATTAACTCATACAATATTAAAATCGAAAACCTTAATTTTAATAATAGTAAACATTTGATATTGATATTTAAACCCAAAACCTAATTTAATTAGGTTAAGTTAAAATCTTAATGTTTTGATTTAACGTAATGAATAAACCTAAATATTAAATAAGGTTTTACCTTAAATCCTAAATATTAATAATGATAGTAATATTAAAACTCAAAACCTAATAAAATACAATTTTAATCTATATAGATTTAGGTTAAATAATATTAAATTTAAAAAAAATTAAGAAATAGGTATGTTGTCTGATTGAATTTAAGTGCCATATATTTAATTTAAATGTTATTGTCTTTAAAATTTTAAATTCAAAGGTTACATTTTTAAAATTGAGATGAAAAGTTTTGATATCTTCATTGTACTTCTTCTCTATCGAGAATCTAAATGGTATAAAAAATAAATATAGCCAGTCTTATGTTTTCATTCTTACAAATTCAAAATTTATCTTTTTCTCACTTGAAAAATGCTGTTAATTATATTTAGAAAACACACACACACACACACACACACACACACACACAGATACATATATATATATATATATATATATTTATAAGAGCAGTTTATGTACATTTAGAAAAATTTTGTAACTACCTAAATTTAATTTAAAAAATAATAAAGATCAGTCGAGTAGTTTTCTTATGTATTGAATTTAAGAGCTATATATACTTTTCTTCTTATGTTATAAAATGTATTAGTACCTACAAACAATTATAACAAAGCGATTTGATAAAAAAAATTACTTTTTTCGATATAAAGCGCTTTAAATCATATTGTCTAAAACGTATTGAGCCCTTTGAGGTCAAAACTGAGAATAAATTTATTGTTTTGGAAAATAACATTATCAGACCACACTAGCACCATTTGTTAGAATGACCTTCTGCCATTTTCCTGGCAGCACCATAATCCCGTCGTTGTAGAATATTTGTGATTTCTGATCAAAAAATTGTAACACGTGGTTTTCACGGGCATCTATTGAAACTAACTTAAGACCATTCAGAAAGTTCTGCGAAGACGAAGTAAATGATGGTTTACTATCTTTTGCTAGATCCAGTGGACCTAGCCGTATCAATTAATTACTAGTTGACAATGCATGCATTAAAACCTTACAGTCAGATACTCTCAATTTCTGACGGGTCGTTATTAAAGATGTATGCGTTGTGATATGTTAACGTGGTATACGACACCCTTTCCGTTGACTAGTTCAGTCGTTTCTTTTGTAGCACTGAGTAAAATAGCGATAATTGTTGACAGTCCAGGTCTGAGCCTATCGGTCGGTCAGGCGCCAGCAGTAACGGACAGCATAATCTTCCTTGGCGTCGGTATGGACTTTCTTGCAGACTGTGGAACTTCAACTCGCTTCGACCATGATCTTTTTTGCACATTTGTCGTTGGTTATCTACTTTTCGTCGCTTGTGACCAACCGCTTCAGAAATGGCTCGATTTTGTTACGTCTCATCCTGACTCCATAGGGGAAGACACCCTCCATGTGACGGTTTCGGTCGCCTCACCACCCCCTCCGTACCTAGCCCTGGTGGGCATTACTGAAGATTATCTTCAAAACCCCGGCAAAAGGTATCTCTCAGCCTTGTTCTTGCCTCAGTCAGGATTTAACCGATGCGAATGTCACTTATGACATTCTTATGCGAATGTCACTTATGATAATTTAAACGGAGATCTAACGCCGACCCGATAATATCGAGCATTAGTTCGTACTTAGGGCATACGTAAAGAACACTGTTTCATCCCATCGGGCCTGCCACGAAGCATGTTGTTCAATTTGCCGCACTTACTCTCTAGTCAACTCACCGGACTTTTTAGCAACATAACGCTGTTGCTTCTCAGACGCAATCAAATCTATCAGTTTCACACTCGCAGTTACCAAGATTACCTCCTGTGAAATCGTACGGTAGTCACCCGTTACCGTTAACAATATAAGGCTTTAAGCCCTCAATAATATATCCCGATGAATTTTGAAATTTAATCTATCCGCCCGAACAGGCGATGCATATAGCACAATAGCTTTGCATATGCCCTTATACCTGATATATACCCTTATAGTCTTGAAGTTAAGACCCTAGTCAAGATTGACCACACGTTGTATTCCAAAGAAGGCACTACTTTGGTACTCCGATATGTACTGAAGATGCTATCTCAGTAGACACTAGTAGATAGAAATTCGATCGAGTAAATTTTTCTATGTCAGATCGTATGGACTCAAATGTCGAGCTTCTTTTTGTATCCAGCTTTCTTCAAACGGTTTAACACCGTTTGTTATAGATTTTTAAGTCATTGGTGATGTCGTAACTCCTTACATGCCGGTCTTCCTCGACTTTTTCCAGAAAACTCTAACGCTTTCTCGTGTGCAAAAGGCTCAATACGTTTTAGACCACCTATTATTTATCAGTACAATTTTGGAAATATTAATTTAGAAAGATGCTCCTTAATATGATGATTATGTATTTTACAAAAATTAACTCCTGAATAATAATTAGGATTTCTGATTTCAGGAATTTTGTATTCTCATATATTTACAGATTATTGTGTTAATAGGAACGACTAACGATTATTCTTAAAAATTTAGTCGAAAAAAAAATTGTGCTTAATAAATTGATCTACTAGAACATAATTTTATAATGAAAATTATGCTTCTTCTTCAGTTTAATTAATTTCTTACTATTGTTGTTCCCTTCTTTTCTTAGTTCAGTATACTGATCGCTTGACTCTCGCCAGTTATAAATTAGATTTAAAAAATACATTGAATGCAACACTAAATTTAAATTAATTATTTTACTAATGAAGTTTTGTTTATAAGTATTTCTTATAATAATTACAAAAATTGAAATTATTAATAAAATCTATTTTGTACAATTCAAAGAAAGACATCATTGAATTAAAACACATTTCTATTTCACTAAGAAACAGCAATTTCTTTCAATATTAAAATAAGTTAAAATTATTTTATTCATAAAAAGTTTATTTAATAAAGTTTTTTATGTACGTGTTTCTAAAGATGTACAGAAAATTATAAATTAAAGAAGAAAAATGACAACGTAAAAATAAATTAAAGATACTTTTTCCTTAAACTGCAGTAACTTTCTTTTATTTTTTATTTTTTTAATGCAATTTAATATATCTAATTATAGAGAGAAAAAAATTACTGTTTTTAAAAGTAAAACTTCTTTATTTACGTAATTAGTTATTTTAATTAGATATTATATTTAATTCTGAAAATTCTTATTTATTATTAAGAAACTGTGAATTTACACAAATTTTAAGTAACAAATAGTGAAGAATAATTGATGCCCTACATTTTTAATGAGGAAAATTCATAAAATTGAATTTTTCTTGTTAAAGCTGTTTCATTGTATCAGATTAAAAACTAAACAATCAACTTTGGGCTGATGACCGTACATAATAAACTTTAAAGAAGGTTAAGTTTAATCTGTATACAAGTATAATCTGTAAAATTCTTTTGGACGAATGCAATTATAATCTTTTATACAAATTATAAATAATTTTAATTTCTTTTTTTTAATTTTAACAATCTGTTAATTTCAAATGATTTAACTATTATATCTAAAAACATTTCTACAAAATGGATGGAAACAATTTTTATTATATCGCTTAAAATACTAATTTTTGTATCTGTGTTACTGGATTTTATGGTACTATTGCCATATTTAAATACATGTTGTGACATAAATTTATTCTAAATATTCAGGTAACGTTGAATAGTAAGTTTAGTGGTGCTAGATGTTTAAACAAATCTAGTGCAGTCATTTTTGAAGAAAAAAGTATGTATGTCAATAAAAATTTTCATATCAAAATTTGAAAATGTATTTCGTAATTTTTTTTCACTGTGGAATGTTTTAAATCTCAGCCTGTCTTAAAATATTATTGTTCTTATAAAAAATACAGTTATATAATCATTGTGTTACCTTTTACATCTTTTTCACCTTTATCTACTTATTTCTATTATTAATTTTTATTTGTAACTACTATTTACTAAACTTTTATTAGAAAACGTTATTGGATTGCTTTTCTCATATAGTTGTTATCGATTACCTGCTGCAAGAATTTTATATTTGAAATGGAAATAATTAAAGTTCTGATAATAATTAAATTTTGGATAAAATATTCAAATTTTATATTTATAAAAAAATGTAAAAAGAAAATTTATACTATTTGTACTTGTTGATAATACTCTTAGTTTGATTTTGTCTAAGTGCTAGCAGAGAAGTCCTGACTGATGAAAATATCTCAGGTTTTGTTCCCATTTCAGCCTCGGTGTTTTTTCAGTAATATTCATAAACTTTTGTTTTGATCTTTAAAAATGGAACTTAAACAATCCCCTCTTACAAAAAAAAAAAAAAAAAATTTTTTTAATACTTCATATTTATATTAAGATGTTCATTTACATGTTGATTTATTTTTTATTTTACAATTTTACATGAAAAAAGAATTATTGCGTTGATGGAATTATTAATAATCCTTTAATAGTAAACTATTATATTTTGCATAATCCTAGCACGTTTTCAACGTTGCAGTGCAAAAACCGTTAATCATTATCATTCTCCTGTGAGTCGGATATTATTGACATGCAGCATAAATATCTGTAAAATTTAAATAAATTTAGCGTATCTCAACACTGATGTAGCAAGTTTATAATAGTTGAACCGTATTTGATTTAAGGTATTTTTCTTCTCAGTATTCTTTAAATTTTCCTATTAGACTTTAGGGTAATTATATACAATCTTTTACTCTTTTATTATCAACAATTAGATCGGTATAATGCTATTATCCATACCTTTCTCTTCGACGCAAATTTTATTTTTACACTCTACATGCAAATTATTCTTTACATTATATTTTTAATTATGTATTATTTAATTTAATCTGTCACTTTACTGCATTCTTTATCCACTAAATAATCTACCTTTTTACCAGATTAATTAAATCTACATGTTTTAATATACAACTTACCAACATAATATTCTGTTTACTAGATTCTATCAAATTTGCCACAAATAAAATTTCTATCAATTTGCCCCACACGTTTGAAAGTTTACAAGATTCTGCCATATGTATTTTTCCTATTTGGCTCAACATTTCATCTCCTTTCTATAGTCTCTTATATTTCTTGTCTTATCATTTTTGTTAAGTATTTTTAATTTTTTTAAGGATAATACTTTTTGTTTAAGAAAATGTTGTTTTCAATAAAGCTATTATAGAATTTTCTATTTTCTTTAGTTTATCAAAGAATAATCTAGAATCCACCAGTTTAATTATATGGAAAAGTATTATTTAATTTATTATAATTTCTATATTAATTAATTATCGTTAATAAATATATTAATAAAATTAAAATTATACCGTTAATTATTTAAGAAGGCCAAGAAATATTTGTAAACATGATTATTCATCATAACAAAAAAAAAACACCATAAGTTTACGAACAAAAGGTAGAAAAATTGTAGTTTTTTGGAAGAAATTTAACAAAAAAAAAATTGTATCCTCTATTTTTTTAGTTTCTGTTAAAAAGTTGTAGAGCGGGATCGTTTTGCTATAACCACAGTATTCAATGAAATAGAAAAAAAATATAAGATTTAATTATTATCCGAGCAAAAACAGAATTACTTCCGATTTTAGTTACTCGGTGATAGATGAATTTTATAACCCGTGTTACATGTTTAGCCGGGATTCGAACCCAGAGCCTTCTGTATCCTCAATGATATAACTCCATTACGGAGGTCGGCGGAGTATCTGAGTGAATGATAATATTATTAAGGTAAAAAAAAAAAAAGCTTTTTAAAAAGCTACGCATAGAGTTTATAATATTTTAACATAATACTTCGCTTTATGTTTACTCGATGTTTAGAATCACCCAGGAAATGAATCAGATGAATTTTAAAAGATTGGCTATTTAAGCTACTTTTCTCTTAGGTAAATACATTAACGACTTTTAATTATATCCATTAAAACCTACTTTGTTAAAAGCAACATTTGATACATTTTATCCATTACTTATAAAATGTAATTAATACGAAATTGTAAACACAATTGTTATTCTTATGGTGAAATTATATATATATATATATATATATAGAGAGAGAGAGAGAGAGACAAAGAGAGAGAATATGTATTATATATATTAGTATTATAATACACACATAATATATATATTTATATTTATATATATATATATATGAGAATTATATAAGAATACATATATTTTTCTTTTTTATTTTATTAACAAATATTACCAGTTTATTAATTGTGTACAATTAGATTTTAACTGTATAATATATTACAATTATATAAAGTATCAGCAGTATGAATGAAACTTCTTCATCAGGCAATTAACTGACACGAACTGTGAGAATCAATGAGATGATAAATTACCAGATATCTCCCTCCGGTCATTTCCGGCCTGACCTTCGAAAACAAAAAATCGGCAGTAGACAAATTTATTTTTGTCGCTAGTTACGCTTCAAATTATTTTGTATATCGGCATATTACTTTATAAAATTGGAAAAAAAGGAAAAATATATTATATTGCACTTAATTATGTATGCAGGGCAGTAAAATGTTATAAAATGGATTTTTTTTTTTAATAAATAAACAACTTTTTGATTATAACGATTTATTACTTTTTAACCATAAAATAATCTATAATATTAAAAAATTCTACAACTGCTCTCATGAATGAAATATTAAATAAAAAAAATAAAAAAATAATTTTATTTTTATAAAAATGGCAAACCAACAAAAAAATAAAAAAATACATTTTAACAGAATATAAATGTTAACCAGTTTTTCTTAATAAAAGACAAAATACCCATTAAACAACCAATCACATACCTGATTATTTAGACTTTTTGCTTTCTTACTTTCTTGTACGAAATAAAGGAAGTATTGTAATCATAAAAAATTTCGGTTTTCAGATTTCAACGGAAACATCCATTTTGATTATCCCTGAATCAATTTTTATTAGTTTCGGCGTGACGTCTGTATTCACATAACTAAAATCGATTAGCCATAGAATGTTGAAATTTTGGATTTAGAACTGTTATAATATCTAGTTGTGCACCTCCCCTTTTGATTGCAATCGCTTGAATTGTATCCAAAGAAGCCCAAAATCCAAAAAAAATTAGATTTTAGGCTTTTCTTAACTGCAGTAATGAGCCCTCATTGAGAGCTTTTCAACGGTATATCATAGGCAAATAAAATTTTAATGAATGAAATATTTGGATCTTACAAGGGAAGGGCACATCAGTTCGAATCCGATTTTTTACTTTTTTATTTATATTGATTTATTAGTAATTATTAACTTTTGATTGTAAAAAAAAAATTAAAATAATAATTATAATAATTCAATAGCAATAAAAAAAAAACTCGTGCCGCCGGCCTCCGAGGCATGAGTGGTAGCGTCTCGGTCTTTCATCCGGAGGTCCCGGGTTCGAATCCCGGTCAGGCATGGCATTTTTCACACACGCTACAATTCATTCATCTCATCTCATCCTCCGAAGATATACCCGATAGTTCCGGAGGTTAAACAAAAAAAAAAAAAAAAAAAAGAAAAAAAAAAGAAGTTAATTCAAGGTTAAGTTGAAGTTATATAATCTTCCGACATGTATATGTGTACTTTTTGTTTGGATAAGATCTTTATGTTTTTCTTTTTTATTCTATATCCGGGTTCGTGCTTAAGTTTTGTAAACCTCTTACGAGTTCCAATGCGGCTTATATATATGTAATAGAAGATAATTATAAATTTGTATTGGAGTATTATAATAATACCTGGTTTGCTTAGGTTTTTTCTACATACAGAATGATTCACCAAGTATGTAAAAAATCTTCAGACATGTTATACTAGTAAAAATAAAGAAGAAAGTTCATATGAATTCAGAAACGCTTCGCTAGTGTCGGTTGGCGAAAGACTTCCCCCTGACTTTTTCGGTACGAAGTTTGGTCAGAATGTATTCACGGAAATTAAGTCAGAAAGTATTTTTTAGGATCCAAATTAAAGGGTTAAGTTTTATATGAAATCTAACCTGAAAGATTGAAAAAAAAAAGTCCAAAACTGTACTTTTAGTAGTCAAGAAATCTAGGATAAAAGAAAAAAGATTGGAGTTGAAAAACACATTATTTTATTGTGAACAGTTCTGTTCGCTATCGTTATGAAAGATTGTTGTATTCTTCGTGAATTACCCGATAGCTATCGTTAAATGTTTTGGGGAAGAGAAACACGAATTAAAAATTCCGTAAATTGTCAATGGAAATGACAGTTACGTTTTATATGGAAATGGCATTAGTGTATTTACGGTTTTAAGTGAGTTAAATTAAGTGGTTTTAGTTTGTGGTATAATTACGCGTGGGGCATGTCTTGGTGTTGAACATAAAATAACAATAGTAACACAAAATTTGTATCTAACATGTTACATAACTTTGCTCCCTGTAATTTGGATGCTGATTTCAAATATGTTACTAAATTCGTGTTACCACGTAAAGGTTTTGTGTAAATCTTAAATTTGTGAAATTTTTTTTATAATAAACTCATATTGATCAACTACTAGTTACAATTAAGAAAAGTTTTTACATTTTTCTTTTAAACAATATGCATACATGCATAAATAAAATATATATACACTGTGTCATGAAAATTAAATACGTAAAAACATGCCTGTGAATTAAAAAGCCCACCCACGTGTAAATATTCTTTTAGAATTCCAAACTTACACCTTTATCAAACTGAAGACTGTAAACGAACTTGTTAGAATTAAGTATTTTTAAGAAGTCATTTCCATGACTGGAGAAAAGGCTTCTTAAAAAACTTCTTCGAAATGACTTCTTAAAAAACAAAATAAGTAAATATTAAGTAAATTCTTTGGAGTATTTTAAACAATAATGTCTTAAATTTGAATAAAAAATTATATAAGTAAAATTATATCATTTTAATGTACCATTTGGATGCTTGTAATTAGTATTAAACAAATTAGAATTGGTTTTTTAATTAGTCTATTCGTATTATTGTAATTATTTACATTACATATTACATTAATATTTATTTAACTCAGATAAACGGTATACAATTTGTCTGTTATAAAATGTTCTAATCTAGGGTGCAGTGCGCTGTTCGCATAGTGACTTATACTCAGGTACTTCGTACCCAATTCAGGGCCGCCAAAATTTATTACTATAAGACGCAGATCGTTTAAAAATAGAAATTAAGGAAGAGTGAGATAGAATAAATATGTTTTATTAAAAGATATGACTCAGAGGTTTGTTGCTTTTATGACAACTTAAAAACAAAAAGTTTTATACATCTTCGTATAGAAATGCCAAGATTATTAGAGATAGATTAGAAGATATCCGTGGCGCGAGTGGTAGCGTCTCGGTCTTTCATCCGGAGGTCCCGGGTTTCGAATCCCGATCAGGCATGGCATTTTCACACACGCTACACGTCATTCATCTTCATCTTCTGATGTAATATTTAACTGTGGTTCCGGAGGTTAAAAAAAAAAAAATAAATAAAGTTAGAAGAAACGTTAGAAAATCTATAATAGTACCTATAACAAATAAACGTAAATATAAGAATTCTTAGTTCTTAGATAACTTCATTTGTAGATAATTGAATATTTTGATATGTCATTAACTGAGAGTTAATGACGTATCACATACGAGAGTATGACGTAGTTTCTTATTTACATAATTCATTCAAATTCTTAATTCCTTGCAAAAAAAATTATTAATTTTAAAAAATTTTTAAAGGAAAAGTTTACTGTATTCGTCGTCTCCTGAGTTGTATCGATATTTAGAATGTGATTATGTTAGATTAGAAAAATTCTAATCCATGAAAAGAGGTTTGATCGGCTTTCTAGATATAACAGAATTCATTTTCCAATTGCTTTATAATAAATGAATACGTAAATATTACCTGTAATATATATAATAAATTTCTATGAAGAAAAATATTCATCTGTTACAGGGAAAAATTTTTTTTATTAAGTATAAAATATTCAGGATCACGTTTAGATTAGGTTATCAAAATACGTCATAATATTTAACGAACGAACTGAATAGAATTTACTTAACTAAATTCTGATTGAAACTTAATTTGAAACTTGATGTTAGATTAATAAGGATTTAAGTATAAAGTGATCATAAGATGTACTAACACGTTTTGAGATGATTTGAATATTATTATTTCCTTGGTTTATTGATTTGTTTCTATCATCTGCGCATATATCTATCTACTTTAATATTGTAAACTTATTAAAATTTTGTTTATTAGTTTCACAAGTTTACTTCGTAAATTATTCTTATTTTTACACAAAAAGTATCACTCTATAATTATTTGTCCTTTTGAAATTAGAGTACTTCGTAATATTTATTTCTTTTTAATTTATTTTTCCTATTATTAAATAAATTTTAACTCTAAGAAAAAAACCGCAGCCTTAGCTGAAGTTGTCTATATTTTTAATTACATAATTCAGATTAAAGTTTTAAAAAAAAATAGTAAGTAATAATAATAGTGTACAATGTATTAGATAATAATTTATTTATTGAAATATTATGTTTCCTTTTCTTCAGATATTCTAATGATATCTTTTAAGTATTTTTATTTTATGAAATAGGTAATAGGTCAGAAGAAGGAAGGTTAAGTTTGATTAATATTAAGGTTATTTTTATTAATATCTTTCACGTATTTTTCACATCACGCAAAGAAAACTTCATAAACTTAGTTTAAATATCTAACTTGAAATATAATCGTTGCTGTTTAACTTTTTATTTTTAATAAACTCACGTTACTATGTCATATAAAATTCACCAGCTTTTTCCTTCATAAAATGTTATTGCCTCATCGAGGAATAAAAATAATTTTCCTGAAAATTGATATTATAGATTGTGATTGTATAAAGGAATAAAGCAGAGCCGACTATACCATTCCGTACTACAATATAGTTGTCTTAAGTCCATTCCACTATAGTCCTCTACAACGGGAAAAATATTTCCTTCATGCATGAATATGTACCTCATTAAATAACGTATATATTTTTAATTTCATTATATTCATTTATTTAGCAGCTATAAAAAATATTATATAGCCTCCATCTATGGAGTCCAAAGCTTTTACCGCATTAAAAAATATCGATAAAATCGTTTATTATTATTCAACACACCATTAAATGTTTTTCTTTGATGAAATAATTGATAATTTAGCAGTATCTGTAAATACCGCTAATAAGACAAATAGGTCCCGGGTTCGAATCCCCCGGTCATCATTCATCTCCTCCTCTAATGTAATACTTAACTGTGGTTCCGGAGGTTAAAAAAAAAGAAAAAAGACAAATAAACATGAAATAAATGATTTTGTTAATAAATTATTTTTTTAGAAGAAGAAAAAATAAATACCGTGGAAAGATGACTTTTTTTTAATAAACTTCTATATATATAATAATCCTTGAATTACATTAGTGCTGCAGCAGAAAGTATTCCGGATTTTTTTTTCATGGGAGAATTAAAAACTGCATAATTCTAAAATTAAGGTATTTTCAGTTCCAAATATTCAAAATAAAATTACGGTTGAATTACCAGCTCCTAAAATAAAAAAAGAGATATGTAAAAAAAAAAAAAAAAAAAAAACAAAATAAAAAGGGACTATGGAAAATATAAAGCTTGTAAAATAACAGTAGAAAATAAAAGAGGAAGTTCAACTGCGTAAAAAATAAATAAAAAAAAAAAAAAAATTACTTTAGAGGAAAAATGAAAACGGATATCGGAATATTTTTTCAAAGCAATATTTTTATTGATCAGCATGACGAAGTACAGCTAAACCTTTTTTTTAAATACATTTAAAAAACGATCGACTTTCATTTAATTATTTATTACAAATTATGAAACAAAATTATGTACGATATATCATAATTATGTCATATTAAATGATTAAATAAATCATTTATCTTTCTTGAAATAATTTATTATTTTACTAAAAAAATATATAAAGTGATTCATCTATAATTTAATCAGTCAGGTCGGTTTTGAGTATCAATTTATTTATTTATTTTTTTTTTTGTTTAAAAATAAGTCAGAGGAAAATAGTAATAAGAAAAAATTGTTTTTTGTAACATTCCCTAAACTTGTAACGATTAAATATTTTTTTGGCTATGTTTTTGATGTTGAGTTAGTAATTTAACAATTCTCTTCTATTAACTATAAAAGAAATCGTGGACTTATTTAATTCAGAAATAATTTTTATGATAAAATACGTAAACACAATTCCATTACTTAAGTTTCTATTTTAACTACTGAAGAATTAATTCAGTTGGCCATTTTCCAATCAAACTCGATTTTATATCTATGAAAAAATAAGTAAATTCTTGAAAGTATATTCTACCAAATGGCTAACAGTTAATCTTAATTCATTGCCTTCATCCAGTTTTGGGTCTTTTATACCAATTTCTTTTATTTAATTAGTTCGTTTTTAAAGAAAATTTTTTTATTCTGATGGTTTATTATTTAATCCAATTTTTTTAGAATATTCAGGCTTTCTCATAATAAATGGTCACTTCCCAAGATTTAAAGGATATTTATTGAATCCTTATCGATGAATATACATTAGATAAACAAAAAATTCCTAAAACTATGTCCTATGAAGGCTAATTCCTATTTTAAAAAATAAACCAAATATTGTGATCCAATAAGATTGATTAACACATTGAATATAAATCGAAAAAATGTACGGCTACCATAAAATCTAAACAAATTTTTGATTATTAGAAAAACGTTAATTAAAATCCGTTACAATTTAAAAAAAAAATTGCATTCTTGCTGTTAAAATGATATTTTAAAATTTTAATGATATTTTAAAATGATCATGTTAAAGTAGAAAAAAATTCAGACATATGATGTCACGACTTGGTTTTTAGACAATATGGAATATTTATTTTTAGTTAATTAATCCCCTCCAAACCTGTAGTACTATACACTTGAACGTAAAGAAGTTTGTCCTTAACGCTTCTATTAACATTTTGCAACAAGGGATGGAGAAATTTTTAATATATTTTTTTTAATAATCTAGTCATTCTTCATACAGTAAAATAGAATGGAGTTGTAGTTAGTGTTATAAATCCAAAAAATTAATAAATAAACAAATTCATACACAAAAGGACTTGATGAAAAAGAAAACTACAAAAGGCCAACATCCTGTTTTAAATTTTAAACAAACATTAACAATTTTATATTAGAAAATGTAAGTATTATTTAACGATTTAATTAGATTGTTATTTAACGATGTAAGTATTATTTAACAGAATTTGAGAGAAATGATTGAGTGGATTTCTTCTGCTGTGAAACACTACTATACATTTTATATTTTAAGGGTTTTTTACCTCTATTATTTTACATAATGTTAATGTAATGCAACTCTTGTAAATTTAAATTTTTATTTTTTCTTTACTTTGTACGATCTGATAAAATATAGTTCGATTTATTAATTAGATCATTCTTTCCAATTTTTAAAACTGTTCTCTAAAACATAATTTTTCTTAGAACCCCAAAAAATCTTATTACAAATAGCTTTTTACTTCCTTGTACGAAGTAAAAAAGGAAGTATTGTAATCGCAAAAAATTTAGGTTTTCAGATTTAACGGAACTATCCGTTTTGATCATCCTTGAATTCATTTTGACTAGTTTCGGCGTGACGTCAGTACGTATCAATATACTTATCTCTCATAACTCAAAAACGATTAGCCGTAGGATGTTGAAATTTTGGATTTAAAACTCTTGTAACATCTAGTTGTACACCTTCCCTTTTGATTACAATCGACTGAATCAAAAGTATCCAAAAAAAGTCCAAAATCCCCCAAAAATTTGGATTTTAGACTTTTTCTTAACTGCAGTCATAAGTCCTCACAGAGCTTTGGAACGATTTATCATAAGTGGTACTTATTTTTAGAGGTTCCAGAGTTATAGCCAAATAAAATTTTAATTAATGAGATATTTGGATCTTTCAAGGCAAGGCACATCGGTTCGCATCAGACTTATTTTCTTTTTCTTTTTTGTAACGTTTTTTAATTTATTATTTTAACTTCTTTTTTAATTTAAATATATTGATTTATTAATAATTATTAACCCGTTCTTCTAACAAAAATTTTATAATAAGTAATAATTCAATAATAACAATTAAATACAAAATGACAAAAAATCAGACATTATTTTATTAGACGTATTTTATGAAAAACCAGACGCATGTTATAAAATCAGACGTATTTTATTAGTAAATGAAATCTTATTAACTTTTAAAAATGTATGTGTGTAATTCACCAGCCATTATTACTTATGTATATATGTAATAGATTTAGTGAAACATCTGATTATTTAATATTAAGTGAAAATTATAATTTGTTAAAACTAACAAATTATTAAACTTACTACATCTTACATCCTCAGTTATTTGTTTTATACACTCAATTGTTTAACTTATTCTACAATTTTTATTCACTATACTTCCTTTTATTCCCAAATTACCCCAAAACTGAATGATTTTGAAAGTAGTTTTTTCTCTTTTTACCAAAAATTCCTTCCCTTTCTTAATTACTTTTGAACATTTGTAATTTTATCCACTAATCTAGTTTTCAACAACTACCCATATCAAAAAACAAATTTCTGAGGCTAATCTTTTCTTATTGTCCATGCTTCATTACTATAAAACGCTACACTCCATACAAAAATTTTAAAGAATTTCTTTATTATTCTTAGATCTGTTTGTGATGCTTATGTATGATATTCTCTTTCGCGTGAAAGGTCTCTTTGCTTGTGCCAGGCTGCTTTTGATGTATATTTCAGTTGGTCCGTTTTCTAATATTAACTATCTTTCAATTTCTGTTCGCATCTTTTTTGTCTAGTTCAAAAACAGAGCAAACAGACTACATACCCTAGTCTCATTCATTTCGGAATCAGAGCTTGTCTTTGTTCATCTTTTTTTCTTATAATTATCCCTTGATTCTTGTAGATATTTAAAAAATTGTTTCTTTCAAATTCAAATTTTCTTAATACTACTTTTCCCAGAAAGCATAATGATTTAGATCATGCCTCATAATTCCTACCAATTTTTAGCGGACTTCCAAAAAAAAAAATCGCTACTGCGTTTGGTTTTGTTAATATATGTATTTATATATAAATTTTTTTCATCTGCTCTGCCGGACACAAATCTTTATCGATTTTGACGAAAGTTGATGAGGTATAAATACTGGGAATATTGGAATACTGGTATAAATATTGGGAATAAATTCCTATTCCCAATAGGCTTGATTTTCAAACGAATCGGTTCACAGGAAATGGAGTTAGAACCAAAAACGGGGTGTTTGGGTGCTTTTTCAGCTTTTATTATTTTACTATTATGCACTATCAAATCATGCACCTAAACTAATGCTTTCATGAAAACTACAGTTCCTTTTAAATATACATGAAGTATTAAGCTTGCTTAATATTATATTGTTAAAATTATTTTAAAATGTATAATAAACAACAAAATTAAATATGTTAAAGTTAAAACAACAATAATATATACAAAAAACGCAAAATAGTTTACTTATTATTTAAAATAAAAAATATATTAGAAAAGCTTTAATAAAATATTCTTTCAATAAAAATGCATTTGATGCGATTTAGTGTACTTGATTTATACTTAAATGAAGTTATAGTTTTCATGAAAGCATTAATTTAAGTGCAGATTTAATTCACTGGTGATAGATAACAGAGAATATCCTTTTTTCGAGCTTAAACTGACCGTAAATGAAGAACGACTCCACCAATATTTATAAAACTTTCTCATGCAAAACTTCAGATACACTACTAGAGTGTTTCTAAATGTCAATGAAATTGATCCAGTAGTTTTGGACATTTTTGAGCCACATTATACATATCAGGACACCACGATTTAAATGAACAGTATGTTCGTATTCCTCACATCTTAAAACGTAAAGAAAATTAATTTTTCCTTCCACTCTCACCACTGACTAAAAGTAATACCTTTTTACGAAAAGTCGGTAAAAAATATGCAATAACATAAAAAAAAACTAGTTTCGCTATAGTACTTTAGCTTCGAAATAATTCAAAGTGTGATCTGGCGTGAAGGAAAGATAATACTCTCAAAGAATAAACTTAATAAACTTTTGAAATGTAATTAATTCTTAGAAATAAAAATGTAAATAAAAAAAATACCTACCATCTGATGCTTTATTTTTTCAACATTTTTCCTTTACTTCCAGTAATAATATCATGTTGTTTGTGTGTTGGCGTCGATTTTAATTTATATTGCAACAATACAAGATGAATAGGGCAAGAAATTTATTGCAGAATTTTATAAAGAGATAAATTCGGTAATCTATCAGTAAATTCAGGTGAAGCCAGTTTGATAAAAGAGAGATGTGTAGAGGGTAAAAACTGAAGTGTATTAAAAATTATAAAATATAAAAACTACCTGAGAAAGTTAATTGAAGAATGAATTAAGTTAAAGCTAAGTTATTACGCAAAGAAGAAAGCAATGAAGAATAGTATCAGATTAGTTAAGTAACTGATGATTCGCAACAAAATTCAAAAAATGGTTAAATCAGGAGTTAAGAAATTAGGCGCAGAAGCTTGTGATAATTAAGATTCTAAGAAAAAATTGTTCAGAAAGTGAGCAGATATTGAATCTAATATGTATGCATGTAACTGCAAATATATTTACAAACACTTCTTAGACTTTTATACCAGTTAATGACCAGAAGTACCATTGAAAAAATCTGATATGGACTTCACTTGACTTCTTGTCCAAAAATCCGATTCTAATAATGCGATTCTAATTTATAATTTTCAATTAATATTAAATAATCAGATATTTCACCAGATCTATTATATATATTCATGTGTAATATGTCTATTAAATTACTTACACACATTTAAGCCCATAAAATTTTATTTCTGATTTTGGTGTTGGTTATTAAAATTTTATTTGGCTATAACTCTAAAACCAGTGAAATAAGTACGACACATGGTATATCGTTGAAAAGCTCTCACTGAGGGCTTATTACTGCCCTCATTAAAAAAATAAAAAGTCTAAAATCCAATTTTTTTTTTAATTTTGGGCGTCTTTAGTTACTTTTGGTTCAGTCGATTGAATCAAAAGGTGGGGGGGGGGGTTCACAACTAAATGTTACAACAGGCCTAAATCCGAAATTTCAACATTCTACGGCTAATCGTTTTTGAATTATGCGAAATAAGTACATACGTCACGCCTAAACTAGTCAAAATGGATTCAGGGATGGTGAAAACGGATATTTCCGTTAAAATCTGAAAAACTAAATTTTTCGCGATCACAATACATCCTTTACTTCATACCGGGAAGAAAAAATTTCAAAATAATTTCGAAACCCTTTTTTAAAAATAGCTGATTTTTTAAAATGTGTTCAGAGTTGTTCTGCTCAATCTATGGACTTCATTAAATCATGAACATAAATTTAAAAAAAATGATATAATTAAAAAAATGGATAATTTAAAAATTTTATGTGTTCCCCCAAAATATTGCTCCCAAACTATTTTTTGGATCATTTTCACTGCTACTATGTGATGGAAGACAAACAAATTCGGTTAAAAAATGAATAAGATGAAGATAAAGATAAAATGAAGATAGCTTTTGGGAAAGGGGAAGTTTTAGGACAAGATATTTTTAAAAATGGTAAGAAAAGCATGCACGTATGTGCTAAGCTAATATAATGTAGGGAGGGCTAGGGCTATGTTTACAAAATTTTGAGAAAATTGACCCCAAAAAATTATCTACCTCACCCCCTGCAGGTATTGACCCCAAAAGTTTACTTCGTATACAAAGTAAAGTATTGAAGTTAAATTATTATATCAAAATTCTGTATGGATAATTGTTGACTATCTTTTTTTCTGATTTTGATGTTCTTCTCTCACATCTTCTGACTTAGAGCTGATTTTGAGAGAGGTTACTCAATAAAAATAACAAAGATCTAGTATCTTTATAAACAACAAAATTTCATCAAAATCGGTTTATCAAAAATTATTAAGTTTCAAACACGCCATTACCTTATATAAGTACGTACGAACGAATATTACCCCTACTTTTTTTTTTGGATCCCTGTGTCATAAAACGTTGAGAAATGAAAAAAAAAACAATACTCCTTTTTTACTTCCTTGTACAAAGTAAATTAAGGATTGTAATGACTAAAAATTTCGGTTTTCACATTTCATTGGAATTATCCATTTTGACTAGTTTTGGCGCGACGACGTCTGTACGTACGTTTGTATCTCGTATAACTAAAAAACAATTAGTTGTTGGATGTTGGAATTTTTGATTTCGAACTGTTGTAAAATCTAGTTGTGCACCTCCTCTTTTGATAACAATTGACTAAACCGAAAGTGACCAAAAAAGCCCAAATCTAAAAAAAATTGGGTTTTGGACTTTTTCTTACCTAAGAATTGAAGTTAAATTTATTATATCAAAATTCTATATGGATAATTGTTGACTGTCTTCTTTTCTGATTTTGATGTTCTTCTCTCACATCTTCTGACTTAGAGCTGATTTTGAGAAAGATTACTCAATAAAAATAACAAAGATCTAGATTTATAAATGATTTTTTCTTTATTAATACATTATATTTCAAGTACTTTCGCCAATAAATCACAAATGAGAATTTTTAAGAAAAAAAATCGTGATATGCAGTCAGTTCCAATGTTTGAAAAAATTGCTGTATGTTTATTTAACGAGATGACAAAATATTAAAATATTTGGTTGGATTTATTATAGACAGATCCAAGTAATAATCCCTCATTGATAGCTTTTCAACGATATTAAGTGGTACTTATTTTCGTTGGTTTCAGAGTTATAGCCAAATGAAATTTTGATTAATGAAATATTTGGATGTTACAAGAGTAACATCCTCATCAAGAGTTCGAATCAGACTTCATCTCGTTTTCTTTTTTTTTAAACTTTTTTCTTCTAATTTCAATATATTGATTTATTAATAATTATTAACCTCTGATTGTAAAAAAAAAAGTTACTATAAATAATAATTCAATAATAACAATAAACAATAAAACAATAACAATAAAAAACTATGAACAAATATCAGAAGTTATTAATGAAATAAAATTCTATGTACTTTTCATTTTAAAAAAAGTATGTAATTTAATAGGCATACAAGGATGTTATGTGCTATACACGTCAGATTTTTTGACTGGTTACCATACTTTCATTTTAGTAGCATCGATGCAAAAAGAAATTCTTCTAGTGAAGAAGAACGAGTGTTCACTTTTATTTTTTTCTACAAGTAAATTTATACTTTAAATAATTGTATGCAATATCTAAATATTGTTGCCTGAAATTTGAGGTATTTTCACTACATTACTTTATAGCTGTTGGCCCAGAGCTTAATAAGGTATAGAGAATAAATCTAGAACATTGAAAATTTATTTAGATAAAAAATAAGTTAATAAATAAAAATTAAAATAGCTAGGATTGAAAGGGTAAAAATAATTTTAAATTTATTATTGAAGTAGGAGGTGAACTTATAAGCTTTGTTTCAATGCCGGTAACTTTCAGTAACACAGTTGTAATATTTTAAAATAAATTAATAGATTACACTAGATAATATATACATACAATTATGAAAATCTTGTATATTCGTACAATGATGAAGTATCTTTGAAAATTGAAGAGTACAGATTTTAAAACTGTACAAAAGACCACTACAGATGACGTAGATTGCCAATCAGTATAATTTATCAGTGTGCGATAAGAACTTCTTACATCACAAACGTAATTGATTAAGTGCTTCCTCCAGCCTGTGATATGATAGGGTTGCTCTTTATGCTAAATTTTATTGATAGAGTAAAGTATTGAAGTTAAATTTATTATATCAAAATTCTATATGGATAATTGTTGACTATCTTTTTTTCTGATTTTGATGTTCTTCTCTCACATCTTCTGACTTAGAGCTGATTTTGAGAAAGGTTACTCAATAAAAATAACAAAGATCTAGATTACAAAATTATTTTTTCTTTATTAATACATTATATTTCAAGTACTTTCGCCAATAAATCACAAATGAGAATTTTTAAGAAAAAAAATCGTGATATGCAGTCAGTTCCAATGTTTGAAAAAATTGCTGTATGTTTATTTAACGAGATGACAAAATATTAAAATATTTGGTTGGATTTATTATAGACAGATCTAAGTACATAAGATTCTGTCAAAAGTGTTTACGTAACAAAATAGTATTTTTATTCTTTATATTTGTAAGAAAACGTTCGTATTTGACCAGACTATCTGTTAGCCGATAAAAGTTTGTCTTGTCACCTTATGCCCCTTCACCAACGAATGACACGTTTTATCAGTAACCTTGAATTTAATTTATCACTTTAACATCTCACTTATTGACTAATGTGTCTTAAACTACAAACACACATACATACACACACACACACACACAAACACACACACAAAAGTTTTGTTATATTAAAAGAATTCACTTTGTTATATTGATTTTTTAAAAAATACTCCTCGGAAATGTTAACATAGAATTTGTATTTTTTATGTATGTTTTTAAAACTCAAGGTGTGTTAATTGTTAATATGCTTTGATGTATTAATTTTTATTTTTATTTTTTTGCAGACAATCCGTCCTACTTTACTGTGCCAGGTGCAACACACCAAAGTAAATTTTCTTTGTTGAGGCGGCGAGGAATGGGCGCAGCCTCCAGCTCCACAGTATCTTTATCTTCTCACATTTCCCCCGCGAATACGTCAATTTCTGCTAAAGTACCCCATCGTCGAAGTTTTAGATCTTTGTTGAGATCGATGAGTTCTAATAGTGATTCGGCTCAACTTTTGGTTTTGGGCAATCCGAGACCATCTGATTTAGCCCCTGGACACAGATCTCGCCGAAGAGCGAGTTCTTCTGCGTCCGAATTATTATCTAAGGAAGCTTCTTCCCATGATGATGATGATGATGATGGAGAAGTATTTTTGGCACCTGACGGTGACGTTCGATATTATAATCTTACTGCTCCTAGATCCACTGCAGGAAAAAGGAGGCATTCCATCGGAACATTCCTACGTTCTGTTCCTGGTCATATTGAACCCGCTCATTCCATGAGAAAGAGATGTGACAAATGTATCGAGAAAGGTAAGGCCCATTTTAATATGCTTAATAGACATATTTAAACTAAAATTTGTAAGTTGATGACTCATGTAGATTATCGTGGTATTGGCCATAAATTTCCTTTCCTTGCTGTTAAGTTTCTTGACCGGAATCAATCTTTTAGAAATTTTTTTTATTCTTTGATATGGGGCGTGTAGAATTTCTTTCTTTTCAATTTGAAGTCTTTTCCTTTGTTCTTCCGGCATTTTGAATCGTAAAAAATTAAAACTTTTTTTACTTTCGTCTCTTCCGCTTACCATATTTTCTTATTCATAACCTGATAAATTTCCTTTTTATTTTCTATTTACGTCGTTATTATTTTTTCTTATTCAATCCCACTAAATCTAATCGTACTACCTTCCTTGTTCGGAAAACCTTCTTTTTTTTTAATTCCTGTTACCAATTATTATAGATTTTTTTCTGCCTGCAATGATCAAAGTTCTTATTAGAACCATTGACATTGATAAGTACAATTACGTATTCCCTCAACTCACCTCTTTCTATCAAGGAGTTTACAAAAATCTACTTTTAATTGAAAATCAGTTAATTAATTACGTCACTATTTGCCAGTTCATTTCTTTATATTTATTTATCTGTATAAAAATATCGCATGTTTGATATGTCTTTTAGTATTTATATATCATCTTATGTCATTGACTACGTTTTTTTTTTTTTTTTTTTTTTAACGAATGTTTGATTGCTGATTTATTTGTCTCGCAAGAATACGGTTGATTTTACTGAGCTAACTCTTGATTATCATTTATTGAATGATTGGAAGAAACAATTTTTCTTCTAAGATCGAAGAATCTTCTTCGCAACAAATATAAAAATAGAAACAAAATGTTGAATGTTTTATTATGAACAGAATAAAAAACTAGAAGCTGAAAGTTAAAAGCAAAGTTACAACTATTTCGGGGGATAGGTTTACCACCTTTCCCGACTATAACAATGAAAATATCTTAAGTGGAAGTATTTAGTAATATAGTGATCTAAGTGTTTTTATCTTCCATATTTAATAAAACAATTAACATAATAAAAAACTGTAAAGTAATAATAAACAGTATAGGTTTTTTTTTTATGCAGTAATTATTATTATATTATCATAACATAATTTATTCTTAAGTGTTAATAAATCTCTTGGATAAAAGATATTAGAAATAAATTAATAAATTATTTTGTTATTTATGACACCTTGAAAAAAAGTTATTATTACGAGCTGAATCAGGAACTAATTTTACTGAATTCCTTTTAAGTTTCTAATTGCACTGATGAATAAAGTATGTCAGTATTGACAATAATCGTAAATGAATACACTAAGGAATTTGGAATTCATATTTTATTTATGTTTATTAAAATTGGATGTACGACATGAATATTGATACATTATATTAATATTACAGATATTAATCCTATTGTTATTTTGTACATCACCTTTTCTTTTCTTATTTTCAAGGTCTGTACACTTGAAAGATGAAATATTTTACGTAGTTCCATTATCATGAATGTCTGTATAATGTGAGGGTGTTTTTTTATCTGTTCCCTGTTAGATGGGTTGTTTGAGAGGAATGGATAAGTCAGGCTCCAATATTATCTCGGTTCTTCACCTATTCTAACTAAAAGGATTTCAAGATTGTTAGTTCGTAGTTATTATCGGTTTTTTTTTATAATATAGACTACACTATACCTTAGACTTAAACTGGAAAAGAAGCACTAAAGGAAAATTATAATAGCTTTACATAGAAATAAGATCCACAGATTAGAGCTCCTGTGACGTAAATAAACTGTTCAGTGAAATATGTTAATTCCTTAAGATAAGTTTATGAAATTAATAAAACACTCAAGAGACGTATCCAGTTTTGGATATCCAAAAACCGTTGGCCTATCGCATATCGAATGTTATTAAATAAAACATGTACAAGCTGTACGCTACATTAGAACAATTATCTAAAAATCTGATATGGGCACCATATGACTTCCTTGCACAAAACTTAAAAAATAATACGATTCTAAATTATACTTTTCAATTAATATTAAATAATCAGTTGTTTCACCAAATCTTTTACATATGCACATATGGTAATAACGCCTATTAAATTACATTCACACATTTTTAAAAGTCCATAAAATTTTAATTCACTAATAACTTCTGACTTTTGTCATATATATTTCTTTTCTTTTTTTTGTTATTGAATTATTTATTATAAAAATGATTTTACAATCTCGGGTTAATAACTATTAATAAATAAATATATTTAAATTAAAAAAAAAAAAAAGTTAAAAAAAGGAGATGAAGTCTGTATCGAATGTAGTCTGTACCTTCACTGGTAAGATACAAATATTTCATTAATTAAGATTTTATTTGGCTGTTACCCTGGAACCAGTGAAAATAAGTACCAATTATGATATATTTTTGAAAAGCTCTCAATGAAGGCTTATTACTGCAGTTAGAAAAAAAAGGAAAAAATCAATTTTTTTGGATTTTGGGCTTTTTTAGACACTTTTCGTCCAAAAAAGCCGGTTGCAATCAAAAGGGGAAGTGTACAACTACATGTTACAACAGTCCTAAACCCCTCTCTATTTATCTGTTTAGCCTCCGGAACTACCGTAGGTATTACTTCAGAGGATGAATGAGGATGATGTGAATGAAGTGTGGTCTTGTACAATCTCAGGTCGACCACTCCTGAGAAGTGTGGTTAATTGAAACCC
>JAAAKQ030127616.1:0-54889 GCA_010016005.3 Zanna intricata | reverse complement strand
TTGCTAAGAACTCGTAGCATATCTAACAGTTTGGAACATTTCGCTTTTAATTGTTTGATGTGATTGACCCACGTAAGGCGGCTATCAAAAAATGTCAGGTGAAACAGCAATCAGCTCTCCGTTGAGAAATACTTGCGGAATGGAAGGGTCCCGGAACCGAGAAAAGACTACAAATTTAGTTTTCTCGGGGGAAAAGGAAAAGCCTGTAACCCTGGACCAAGCTTCAAGGCGGGATGTTGTGTGCTGTAGTAATTTCTCTGCTGTGGCTGTTGAGCGAGACCTAGTATAGCAAAATCATAGACAAATAATGAACATGAACTGGTGGCTGCACATATTTAGTAACGTTGTTGATGACAATGGAAAATAAGATAGCACTTAAGACACTTCCTTGAGGCACTCCATTCTCCAAGACGACAGTACCCGATAGAGAATCTCCAACCCGAACTCGGAATGTTTGGTCATTCAAGAAACCCTTAATAAATGCAAGTATATTGGCTTTGATTCCCCATTCTTTAAGGGTGTTAAGAATACCGCGCCGCCAGACTGTATCATACGATTTTATTAATATCAAAAAAGACAGCGGTGAGGCGCTGGCGGAGAAGGAAAGCGTTTTGGATAGCCGATTCCGACACTAAATGTCGGAGACCGCACTCTTCTGGAGATAAAAGGTTATGGCTCTCCAAATACCACGTAAGTCTGCGGTTCACCATCCTCTCCATGACTTTGTATAACACGCTTGTCAAAGAAATGAGGCAGTAGCTTGAGAGGTTTGCTTTATTTTTACCAGGTTTAGGTACTGGTACGACAATGGCTTCCGACCAGACCGAAGGGAAAACTTGGGAGGAGAATAAATTATTATAGATATTCAATATACATATATTACAATATACATATATTACAATATACAGATATTCGTTGTAGCGACGAATTAGGAAGATGCGAGAGCATACTAAAACGAATATTATCGGGTCCAGGGGAGGTGTCATGTGAGTTCTTAAGTGCGTGTGATAACTCGCTGATTGAAAATGGGGTGTTTAATTCACTGACTGAATCACCAGTGTTTAAAGGTAATAATTCAATTTTTAATTTGTATCTCTGAAATTCGTCACCATATGCTGAGGTGAGGGAAACCGATCGGAAACATTGTGACAAGTTAATTGCTAGTACCGAAGGTATTGTGAACTTCTCCTTCATGAATGAATCCGAGAATGGATTATGTTGGTGATTCGCATATTGTACGGATCTTTTTCCACACAGCAGACGTGCGAGTAGTACGCGAGATGGTTTCCACGTATTTCCTCCATGACTTTCTCCTAGAGTCTAAGAATACCGACGACATTCCGCTCTAGCTTTGCGTACAAATCGAGACGTTCAATGGTTGGATCCTGCGGTTAAATTTGCGTAGCGCCGCCTGTCGTCATTTCCTAATGGCGTGTTGGAAATCATCATTCCACGATGGAACGGAATGATGTTTAGGGTTTCCCGATGTTTGTGGAATATATCTACCTATTTGCATTCTCAAATATGAGAGACGTAAAGGAGGTAAGTTCATCAAGGGCGTCTGCACCATCATCATATTGTGATGGGACAGCATTGTGGTAACCATTCCCATCTGCCTTTTCAACAATCCATCTTAGTGGGTGTTTATTTACCTTGCGGTCCCAAACACTATAATAATTGGTCTGTAATACTGCCGTGAAGGTCGTCACAAGCAGACCAAGTAAGACATGGGAGTAAATTCGGTGTACACAAGGAGAGGTCGATGTTGGACTGTATAACAGATGATGAGGACATCAATGTGTATAACCATTATTCAGTATACAAAGATCCAAATCTTGTCTCAATCGGTTTATCATGCTTACTCGAGGGGAGCAGAAAGATGAGCCTCGGAAATCGTGATGGGCATTGAAATTTCCTACTATTATCGCCAGCGATGGTATTTGAGCGAGGAGATTTGAAATTTTTAGAGCAATGAACTCAGAGTTTGATGAGAGGTACAGATTGCAAATATGCAATTTAAACGGGATCATGATTTTTACAGCAATAGCAGGAATATGTATAGCCAGTGGTATTCTTCTAGCCATCACCTCATTTCGCATGAAAATAGCAACACGACCACTCTCTCTGCTATCTTAATGCACAGTCGTATCTCTCACTGATGTAACCTCCGAGTGTAACCACATCTTTAGCTAATTCCACTGAATGATACTCATAAATAAAAGGTAATTAGATGAAGATTCCTTCTCTAATTACCTTTAAAGATAAATATATGACAAAGTTAATTGTAGGTAATCCAGTTTTTCTTTTTTGAATTTTTGATTTTGAGAAATCGGATGCTGTTGGAGGTGGAGATTTAGACAACTGGGAAGATGACATCCCAGACGAAGCTGTTGTGTGAGATCCCTTAACAGGGAGCTTATTTGGTGGTTTACCACCTGATGTATGTGCTCCTGTCCGTAAAGGCAAAACCTTAGGAACAGGAATTTTAAGAGAAACGCCACTAGTGTTAGTTTCACTAGTTGCAACTACTGACCTTTTTATTCATTTTCGTTAACTCTGTAATAGTTGCAGTCAGAGAAGCAACTTGATCAGATAACATCTGAACAAGCTTTTTCAGTTCATTGCAGGATCTGCACTGTTGGTTGCTTGCATTTACAGGAGCTTTACTTGCTGTCGCAGCAGCAAAAGAAAGATCTGGTTTAACAAGGTTTCAAGCACTAAGAGTCTTTTTGTATTCTCTGCGAGCGGCTGGAAAATAAATTTTTTGCTTGGTAGATTTTTAGGATTCTATGAAGGTTGATTCAGGTTGATGAAGATTGGGCAATCTCAAGATCGAGCTGAATGTGTTCCCCCACAGTTAGCACATTTTTCTTCCTCCTGGCAATCGGTGTCATTGTGACCTTCCATGGCACATCGAGTGCAAATTGCTGTTTTCTGGCAAAACGATGTTGTATGGCCAAATTCTTGGCATTGAAAACATCGTCTTAGGTTGGGGATGAAAGGCCGCACTTGAACCGACAAGTAACCCACTTTTATCTTTTCTGGTGGTACTGGAAGATTAAAGGTTATTATGAGTGAAGGTGTGGGTATTTATATTCTGCTTTCTCTTTTCATTATATGCTTAACTTCCAAAACGTTCTGAGAATGAAGCTCACGAGTTATTTCAGCAACATCCATCTCTTGAAGATCTCGGCAAAAGATTACTCCACAGCTAATATTCAATGATTTGTGGCAAGCTGCTATGCTAATATTTCCTATGTTTTTCAACTTCTGAAGGGATCGGCTCTGTTCATCACTGAACATTTCAACCAATATTGAACCGTCTCTTAGCTTCCGAATGTTTTCCACTGAGCCAACCGAACCTGTTACATATTTATTTATCAAGAAGGGAGAGACTTTTTGAAGGGTGCCTCCCTCCTGCTTATTTGTAAGAACAATAAATCTAACATTTTTATATGTGGATGGCACACAACAACACTCACAGTATTTTCTTCAACACAATTCTTTTCCTTATCGGACAAGCCAAGTGAGGTCTTTTCACTTGACTAAATTCGGTGGTTTTTCAGATGGACCACCAATCATCATAGAATTTTGTTGTGGACTTGAAATCTTGGTCCGACGTGTACCAGCGATATAACAGACCACTCCAGCAGAGCGCACGTACTGAAACTAGAGCTAGAGCTAATTACATCTGGGTTCACCCAAGTGCCCAGAGGACATCATTCGAGACTCACTATATAGAGCCATTCACCCATTGGAATGATAGTTCCCACCTTGGGTTAAAATTGCAATTCATAAGGTGTCGCAACATCACCGAGTATATGTGTAAGAAGTAGTGTAGAATATTGTTGTGTAGTTGTGGGATTGTATATGTTGCAAATTATGTAGTTTTCTTGGTGTAAGTATGTGTATAGTGTAAAGTGTTTGGCAGCTCAATATGCAGTAGGAAGAAAATCTGCAGAGGCTAGGGCCATGGGGACCCCAAAGTCTGAAAGAATAAGACTCCCCGACAGGGACATGGAATCACATCTGAAAGAATAAACTAAAATACATTACATCTGAGATGCAATGTAAATAAAATAGTGGCATTAATCAGATGCAAGCACAATCTAAAGAACTGAGAAAGTATACTTTCTTAACTTTGAGAAGACATTAAAAATGATATTTGCATAATAAGCCAGTTTCAGGTTTTTTTTTAATTAGACTGGAGAAAAATATCACTGTTCACTACATAAATTTGAAAAAAGTATAAAGGCTAAATTAAAAAAAAAAAAAACAACCATGTAAATAATTATATTTCATTATAAACTTTAACTGTTACAGCACAAAATATGTTAATGTAATAAATTACTAGTTAGGTTACGTCGCAAAATTATATTAAAATATACAATATAAATACATAATTACAATACAGAATTTACAATATCATTATTATTATTTTAATAAATTCGATGCAAAAAGTGCACATTTGACTATACTTGCTTAATTTAGCATAAACAGAAGGCAGACAAAATTATCATGAGATAATTTTATATTAATAATCTAACATGTATTCAATTACACAGCATATTAATATGTGTTTACTAATAATTAACAATTCAGTTCTTAGGTCTTTTTCATTGTTCCAGTCCCAACAAACCAATTTCATTCTGAAGAATAAACTTATCAAAATTATTAGAAGAGCTTGAAATTTTTTTAAGATGAATTCTAACAGGCATTTACAGCTATGGTTATTAGCCTCTAACAAAAAATGAACAGAATACCTTGAAACTGCAAGCAGGGTTATTTAATGTTGATCTATGAGAACAAGGTCTTTAAACATTGTTTCAACTGCAGTGTTTCACACCCTTAAATCTCTGCAGCACAACATCCTGAGAGAAGTCTTCTCAGAACCATAGTTGTATGGGATATAGTTTAACACCTTATCTACTTTTTTAGGAAGGGATTCTTTTTACAGTTGACGTGTTATCTAGTATAAGTGTTAAGTTCATTTGTTTACTTACTCTGAATTAATAACACTGATAAAGAAATTTTTGTATCTTAACGTGTGATACATGATTTTAATCCGTTTTTTTGATGCTAAAAACAAATATGAACTCAGAATCTTTCTATCACCCACCATTTTTAAAAGATTTTTACATTTTAATTAAAGGATTTTTTTTTTATTTTTCAATGTACAGTTAGCATTTTAAGCTCCTATATTGTATTTTGTTAACATGTGTTTTCTTTGCAAATGGGACAGCCGAGCTAGATAAACATTATGTTACCAAAGAGTAGAAGAAATGAGACAACGTAGTTTTAAATGGGAAAAATATTATTCATGAGCCCTTAGTTTAAGACAAAAAAATATTTTTACCCCCTCTCATATCAAGCTAGGGCTAATGAAAAATCTTATAAAAGCAATGAAGAAGGATCTTTTTACATCAGGCAGAAATTTCTGAATATAAGTGAAGGAAAAATTGAAGGAGTATTTGTTGGTCCTCAAGTAAGAGAGTTGGTAAAAGATGATGTATTTATCTCAATGTTAAATAATTTAGAAAGTGCAGCTTGAACTTCATTTAAGGATGTTTCCAAAAATTTTCTCGGCAAACAAAAATCTGACAATTACCACGATATTGTTAATCAACTCCATACACACATACACACACACACACACACACATCTGGATTTTTTCCCAGCAAATAAGTGATAAACACGGTGAATATTTCCATAAAGATATCTCAGTGATGGAAAGCCACTATAAAGGAGAATGGAATACTAACATGCCAGGCAATTACTATTGGATATTCAGGATGTGCTGGAGGCTATTTATAAAAGAAAAGCATCAGTGAAATCATTCTAACACATTTGCAGGTATGGCCATGCAAAATTATAAATTTTACAGATTTTAACTATATTTTCCCTTAATGTTTTTTTTTAAGCTTAATTTATTTAAAACTAAGGGTGATAAAAAATTGGATTTACAGATCTGTAATGTATGCAAAAAGCAATTCAAGAAATGGTATCACACTTAGAGAAAGATTAAAAATTTTTTTTTGTCTATCAGTGCAAGTTTTATGTCCATTATTTGTTACTTATGCTGAATTATTTCTAGTTATGGCGTTTCAATATGCCCACAGACACTTGTATGCATTAATTTTGGGGTCAAAAGTTTAACATGCACCTGAATCTCTTTCTGTTATCTCAGTTTGACTTCCACACACTGGAAATCATGTCAGAATTAGACCTAACTCCATATATTAAGCACTTCATGGCTGTATGAAGCAGTACAGCAAAATGAGTCAGTTTTATCCCCATGCAACTTTCTACAAAGAATTCCTTGTTGCTAAAGATAAAACCCAATGTTGTCTTATCTTAGAAAGAAATAATTTTCGTAAATTTTTCTTGATCTAAGGTATTTACAATTCCTTAAAAAATAATGATTGCAAGTAATATTTTTAATTGGTAGTGACAACTGAACTCATTTTAAATTTTACAAATAGAAAATTCTGCAATCATAATAGTATAGAAACAGAGAAATTAAAAAAAAAATTATAAATACATAGGATAAACCAAAAATAGGTAAATAATAATACATCAAATCTAAAACCATTTTAGTTATATAACAAACAAAGCTACTTTACATATATAATAAGAAAATAAATTAATTGAAAATGTATTACTGATAGACTAATTAAAAACTCCAAAAAAAATTACAACTGTACATTGCATTATCCAAAATATGGCTTACATAAAGAAAAATAAATTTATTGGGAGGGGACTTCCATACGACCAACCTTTCTAACTAACAGTTCATTTTGTCAATGACAAGTGACAGAGATCCTAGTTATTTGTCTATTGCAGTTAGCTAAAGTTTTTAAATCAGCTCTAATAATGCTACTATTAATATAAATAACTGCTTCCCTCAAGGTTCTGATAATGAAATATTGTCAAAGTCTGTCAAGTTAATATATTATCAAATTATATTGCATTACTTTATCAAACTTTTTTTAATGTAAGAATATAAACTCTATATTGAAACTTTTTAAGAACAAAAAAGTTCACAAAATACCTAGAAGAATTATTATATTAAAGTAAATTCAGAACTTGAAATAAATATTTCATTCATATTTATTTTAGATATTTTACTTTCATGTTTTCTTTTGTTAGAAATATGTGTTAAATCTGACTCCCAATAAAGTGGTTTAGTTGGACCAGAATGCCATTGTGGAAAATATTTATCTTAGACATTCTGCTCTTCTAGTAAAAAATATTGGCTTTGAATCAAAACATAGCTATAAAGTGGTTAATATTCATGATGGACAACTCTCCAGCGGATGAGTATGGAACTCTTATCCACAGTCACATTGACAATGTGGCAACAGTATTATCATCCCACAATCTTCTCAATTGTACATTACAAGCTTAAATATTGCCTTCCCACTCTTTGCATCCAAGGCTATGTACCAAAATATTTACAAATTTTACTTATGCTAATATTACTGACCATACCTCACATGAAGTGAGAAATAAAATAGCACAATCAATAATAAAAATGAGAGGAAAATCAGCATTATCACTGACAAATCACCATAGTGGTAGTGTAAAATCTGTTTTAGTAATATGTTTGAGATGTTTCTTTACAGAAGACTGAAGTTACTTTCTTTTATTGGGATGTAATGGAACTTAATGCAACTACAGCAGATGTTATTACAGAAGAAACTCTGCTTAACCTTAATTCTTATGGGATAAATGAAGATTTCTGAAAAAAAACATTAAGTTGGTTTAGCATGTGAGGGACCCTAATAATGTTAGATGGACAAAATGTTGTTCCAGCATATTTTTAAAATCATTCCCAGACATATTGTCATTGTTGAGCTAACATTTGCAATTGGCAGTTCCTAAGACAAAAAATGAGGTACAGGCGTTAATATTTATGGAACTTAATGCAACTACAGCAGATGTTATTACAGAAGAAACTCTGCTTAACCTTAATTCTTATGGGATAAATGAAGATTTCTGAAAAAAAACATTAAGTTGGTTTAGCATGTGAGGGACCCTAATAATGTTAGATGGACAAAATGTTGTTCCAGCATATTTTTAAAATCATTCCCAGACATATTGTCATTGTTGAGCTAACATTTGCAATTGGCAGTTCCTAAGACAAAAAATGAGGTACAGGCGTTAATATTTATTTCTATTTCCATTCTTTTACTGATTATTCTTTGTACAGTATGTCTCAAAAAAATCAAAATAAATTGAATATTTACACTGCCTAATTAAAAGAAAGAATTAAAACAATCGGGGAAACTATTTATAATTAGATGGGTAACAGCAAGTCAAACAACAGCTGTCTGGGTGACTACAATGCAGTAAACAAACATTTTGGTGGGGAACAGAGAATTTAAAAAAAAAAGCCAAATTTCAAGGTCTTGAAAACAAATTAAGTTCTGTAGAATTTCTGGAAAATCTTTTAGTGATGTATTATGCTCTTAATGAATTAACTGATTTATCATAACAGTTATAGAATATAAACAGACAGAACAGAGGCTCAAAATGCGGTCAAGTGCACCATCAAAGTTTTTGAATCTATCCAGTTCTATATCTGGAGAGTACCAAAAAAAAAGGTCTGAAATCAGCTGACGATAAAAGGTTTTGAGTCATTTAGTTATGCGAATATAAGAAAATTTTAAAAACTGAAAGTAAACAACAATCCTTCAGGAGTTAAGTGAATAGCTCAAAACACAGGCTTGTGGAAAATGTGTTTACAGCATTCCGTCTAAATGTGAGTTCCAGCCAGAATAAAATTGAAAGAAGAGCGAAAATATCAATGATGGAAAGTTACCATACAAAAATAATTAGTCCTCCACCTCTGTTTTGAATATTCTCTATGGTGATAAGAATAGTGGGAGCCTTTGTGATTTTTTCCACATTTTTGATAAGCAGTATATAAATGATTTTGTTACATATATAGAAACCGGAGAAATTCCACTTGAGCTGATTCCTTTTATCAAGACATAATTTAACATATTTTCATTTCAACAGCAGAAAGTGAACAAGCTTTTTGTACAATGAATGAGATCCACACTGAACAAAAAAATAAGTTAATGATTTCAAGCTCAAGTGGACTTATTTTCATCAGCAGCATTGGATGTCCTGTGAGTATGTTTAATCCAGTTCCTTAAGTGAGGCTGCGAAAGGGGAGATGTTTAGCTGATTAAACTATATACCAGAAATATAAGAATGCCAATGTTGACACCCAGTATGAGTCCATATGGAGGCTGCTAAATTAATAAAGTGAATTCCAGTAAATATTTTTTTTCACAAAATTATTGCTCATAAATACAGTTTTTCAACAAAAAAAAACTTATGCTGATACAACATCAATCTCAATTAAGAGAAACTAAACTGTAATTTTATAACCATAATTTTAGATTATGATTTATGATCAAAACGTAAAACACGATTAAAAGATATGATTCAACCAATAATTCATTATCACACAACTGTGAGGGTACCATGTTCACAGATTTAGTAAATTTTTAATAAAATTTAAAATTTTTTGTTAGTGGTTATACAATCCTCAAACAAAAATACAGTTTTTAACTCTGATAATATTGAAAACATATACTCATTACAATACAATGGATCATTAAGCTTTCTGTCATCAAATTTTGTCCTACTTGATTATCTTGAAATAATAATTAAGATTTAAAATGTTCAAAACTACAGCACACCTGCCAAATTTTTAAATTAAAATCCAGAAGATTTTTTTTTATCAAAACCAAAAGATAAAAATTATTATAAACGTTTAACAATAGATCATAAACAATATTTCCAACAAAAAAAAAAAAGGTGAAATATATGTTAGTAATATATTCTACACTAAATTACCATACTTATTAATATTTTTGGGGTGCAATTCTATATAAGTCTATAACTTCTACTTCTGGAAAGAAATAGTATAATAGAACAAAGAAAAAAACTTGTTTCAGAAAAAAAGAAAGAGCATGCAATACAGATTTCACCAGAGCAAAAATTAATTAACACTTCTTAAAGTTAAAAAAAAAAATTCACACTTCATAAAGATCAGATTTTGTTGATAACAAGAAATCATATTTCATAAAAACGTTTAAGAACTTTGTAGAATTTTCTGTGAACATTTAAAAAGTTGACAAATGTGCAATCGGATTGACTATTGCAGAAGTTACAATTATTATATTTTAATGCAACAGAATGATATAATATTAGATAAATACAATATTTATAACAAAAATTATTTTTTTTCATTTACCTGCTGGAGTTTATCCTTTGAATAAATTCACTAGGTATTCCAGAATTAAAAAGAACAGAATCTGAATACATATGTAAATTATTATTGTAAAACAACAAAGCTTCCCAACATATTTCTTTCAATTTTGGGATCGTAACCCACATAGCATAAACATCAGCTGTACGACAAGAAACTGAATCAGACGGATTGAAATTAGCATTGCCACCAAACGTATACACCTTACCATTCGGTGTTATAGCACTAGTATGAAAATATATAGGATATGGATAACTATCACACAGTTTATTCCACTGAAACGTTGTCAAATCCAGACGCCAAACATCTTTAAATACTGCATACTTATTATATCCACCGATAATATATGCATAAAGTTTATCATCGGTATCACTAAATTGTACACAGCTATGACATCGTCTTGCCAATGGATATCTGTGTTCAGAATCCGGTATAGTTTTGATGCTTTCCCAACCTCTAATCATCAGATTGAAAGATGGAATTACCTGCAAATTAAAAATACAGAACAAATCATTAATTTCACAACATAGAAAATGAGATAAAAGTTACCAATATCTAAAAATAAAAAAAAGTTATAAATCAACTTATTCATTGAACAGAACCTTCAAATATTTGTATACTGTATTAAAGAATGCTAACAGTTTTTCTTACACATTTAAATCCTAGTATGTTAACAAAATTATTGTTCAACATATTTAGAGATGTTCACTGCTTCCTGAGCCTACAACAGTAAATAATTAATTAACTGTGTATTACTGATATAAAGCAATAAGCAAGCTACTTTTACAAGCGTTTCTCATATAAAAATATCTTTAATATTTCTTTCAATAAAATTAAAAAACTTCAGCAACCGTAAAATGATTTGGGACTGCTGTAACACTTACAATACTAACTGAATGGACGCATCAGCTGTAACTTCAGTCATATTTTACAAAATACCCTTATTTATTAAGCTAATCTTCAGAGAGAACTAAAATTCTATAATTAGGTTTTACTAAAAAAATGTTGTCATCAATTCATTTCATAACTATATTATATATACAATTCTCCATACTTTAAAAGTATATTACAATGTTATTAAAATTCAATACAAAACTTTCTATTTCAATTTACGAACTGATCATCTCTAGTACACACATAGTTTGATAAAAATCAAGGTTTTACTGTATACACAAAATGTCTCCCTTAAAATCTGTAACTCCTTAGAAACCTGAACACTGTTTTATAAAAATGGTTCAAATAATCAGAGATACAACGAAGCAGATAACACCTGAATTACTGAATGAAATATTAGCTGATTCGACAACATCAGCTGCTGTAATAAACATCCAGTAATAGTAATTAGCTGCTACAGAAAATATCCAAAATTTACCAAAGGAAAATCTGATTTAAAATTATAAACAATTTTCAAATTAATTTATTCATTCCTCCAAAGAGCTCTCACAGCTTATCAGGAACTTCTTCAGTCAAGTTTCCACTGTAATTAATGGTGTCTGTCTTGGAAACTTGTATGTTATTAAATAATATATATCTATCTATTGTATGTTTAAAAAGTCTCTTCAATGTTTTAATGGTTCAAGATAAAACTTCATCCACCATTTTCTTTTATTTAGAAAGACTAAAAATTGTATTACTTATCAAGTTAAGAAGCTCAGTTAAAGAGCAATAGGGGGCGGATTGCTTGAACTGACTTCTTACTGCCAGAATACTATCATCCCTTCCACTATTAGCAGCACTTCAAACACTCTAAGTAGAACTACTTTGTATCTATGCATTTATGTTTTATAAACTTAATGATAATGAAACTTGAGTAATAATGCTGTACACCCTATTGTGATATTTAACATTTTTAAGCTTCCCCTGTTGCCCTCAAGTTAGGAAAATTTGATATCAGATAGTTGCTGTCACCTAATAAGTGCTATGAAAATTTGTAATTTTTCAGCTAAAACCATTAAAAGGTTAAGGGCAGGCTTAAAAGGACCACCTATATGTTGTATTTGTCTAATATGTTGTTTTTATCAGATTTACTGTTATTTCATATGGGTAAAGGTTTATTTTTATATGCTATGTATAAAATTCACATGCTATAATAAACATTTTTGTTATGTGTGTTCTTTTTAATGAAATGATTTACAGAATTTGATTTTGGTGCAGTGAGTGTCTGTATAAATGCCTTATATATGTTGGTAAATGTCATCCAGCCTAACCAACATTCTATTCAGCATTACTAAAGCAAGTTAATTAGTATCTTTTAGTTCCAGTGTTCGCTTCTGCCAGTGTGGCACGAGTGGTAGTGTTTCGGTCTTTCATCCAGAGGTCCTGGGTTCAAATCCCAGTCAGGCATGGCATTTTCACATGCTAAAAAAATGTTCATTAATTTCATTCTATGAAGCAATCCCTAAATGGTGGTCTTGGAGGTAAAAAAATTATTATTTTGTTTGTATCTGTGACATTTAACTTGTTTGTAACAATAAAAATTATTAACTTCTTTCTTTAAAATGTAGACAATTTTATACGACTGAGGTATGTTACTATTATGTATTTTCTGTCACTAGATATATATCTTTGACTTTGTTCTGTATTTTCTGTCGAAAATTTTCTCTAACTGTAGGCAGCTATTGCAGCTACCTAGCTGTGACAAATGTTTTATCACATTCAAATTCTTCAGTAATATTTTGTATGCTGACAATTCAATATTCTGTTGGATCCATTTAACAACATGTTCAATAAAACTGCATGTTTGAGCTGCATAAGATAAATGTGTTATATGATAAGCGATATCTCACACTGACAATTAAATCTTGCAAATTACTTCACAGATACAAAAACAAACATGATATAATGGCAAAAAAATTCTAAACATGATATAGAAAACAAAGTTTTCAACACAAACAATTATTACACGCTAAACATATTATTTTATAAGATACTTAAGATCATTTTCCTAATCTTTTTAAAGCAGATACTGAAACAAAGAAAAAGCAAACTATAAATGGCACTATCCAAAAAACTACTAAAGGGTGGTATTCAGAAAACAAGAGATGTCTGCCCCTCTTGTTTTCTGAATACTCTCTCTTGTTTTCTTTAAGATATAATACTGTTTACAATATTGTTACTTTTAGTAACAAAACAAAATACAGATTTTTATTTTTCTTAAATTTATTATTGAATATGATGTCCTCTTAGCCTCTTTGAAATTTGTAGAATCAGTAGGTTAAGGCAAATAGAATAATTATATTTTCAAGGATACTATACAAAATGGCAGATTTCAGTTAGTGCTCGATGAAATGAAATATTATTACCTATGGCAATCAATTTAATATTGATAAGTAAATTACATCAATAGTGACAGTCACTATAATTATCATTTATAAACTACTATTGTTTAGAGGCCTATCAAAAAGGGTCTCTTGCAGTTTAAATATTAACTAAATTTTTTATGCGATTCATATAACGTTGACTTAAATAATGATGTTACTTGTGAATAGTAACAAGAATGCAGTTTTTAATGTATATTCCATTAGTTAGAGAAGAAACTAGTAACCTACAATACATAATTACAACCTATGTGTATATTTATTTATTTTATCAAATATTTGTCCCACTATATTTAATCAATAAAATTATAAAATCAAACACCAAATAGTACATTAATAAGAACCAGTAATAGCATTTTCAAAGTAAATATTTCATCACCAGTTAAACATGATGAATGGCATAACATGAGTGATACTTCTTATTGAAATATTATGTACCAAGTTATTAGTTTTAATTGATATAAAGAACCATCGTATTATGTTTATTTTTTAATTTATATTTAGTTAAGTCATCTGAGAACTAATTAATGAAGATCTGGTTTTCCACACGTTGACACGTTGACGTGTGTGTGTGTGTATATATCATTCCATTTAATTTTATATATGCCACAAAGTTCAAATTTATTATCAATTTTATTTTGAAAGATATGTTTTATAGATTTACCAGTTTTATAAGAAACTTTATAAGAAGTGTCGTTTTTTCAGACATAATTTTGTTTATAAATTTTTAATGTAATTTATCAATGAAATCATTGTTAACCATAATTTTTATTTTTTTAATTTCTTTATTCAATTTTCTTCTCATTATTATAAATAAGAATGAGAATATATATATATATATAAAATATATAAGCACAGAACTGTCTATAAGCATAATAATAATAATCTATAAGTATATATAAATCTACAAATAAGCATATCTATATATGGATATATTATAAGTGTAGGTAATTTTAACTGACAACAATGAAGTATTGACTTCAAAAGCACTAAGTTACTTTTTAATATACTGTATTTAATGGTTTTGATTTTATTACTGATTATATATAAATAATAAAGGCAAGTACATAACTCACTGCATTTTAAAAATTTTTATTGTATTTTTTATCTATGTACACAATTACCTTGTACTAATTTATATTTGTGTAAAATTTATATTCTTCTTTAAAAAAATACTACTTTACATCACATTCTTAAAACAGCAAAGTTTAAAACAAACACACATAATACTTACCTCAAAACCATAAGCAACTTCTGCTGTGCCTCCTCCTAAAACAAATATTCTATTACCATCAAATGCAAGCTCATGACGATATCGGCCAGGAGGTTCTTCACATCCTGTATTACACACATAAATTTGTTCCCACGCTTTGCTTTGTAAGTCTAGGCAATGAATGTCTAATGAGTACTCATAACCTGTAGTTCCACCAACCGTATACAGATATTTATTATGAAATACTATTGCTTGTCCATACCTAGGTGATGGTACATCTCCTGAAGTCTTTACAAATGTAAAAGAAAGATTATTTTGTTTGGATAAATCGCAAAGATATAAATCATTGCTACAATGTGCTCCAAATGGTACACCTGTTCCACCAAATACCATTAAAACATTACCAGCCAATGTGACAGCATTTGAAGCCAAAACATCTGGTATGTGAGCACAACTTAATTTAGTCCAAATTCTACTGGCAAGATTTAATTTCCAAACTTCTCTAAATAATGGTTTATAATTATCCCAATCTTCATCATTTTCTGTGCGACGATCGCCAGGAGAAACTTTTGGATTAAAACCACCATAAGAATACAAATTCACATTGTCACACGCGATTCTATGACCACTTCTGGGAATTGGAATTTGTTGTCCGTTATTGTTACTTCTAGAAGTAACTGGGTGACATTTTACAAACTTATAAGGTTTGAAACTGTAAATAATTTTGGGAAATGTAAAACCTTTAGAAAAATAACAGTTTGAATTATATTTTACATCCTTTTCACTGTTCTCCATCTTTCGATTTTTACGGATATATTCGGTAAAAAAAAATAATATTTTTTGTGTATTAAACACCTATGTAATAAATTCAGTCCACAACTTTTGGCAAAATTAGATTAGAAACAATCAGAAAAAAGTGAGGTTAAGAATGAAAGTAATGTTAGTCCTGCTGGTATTCGTCGAAACAATATTTTGTCCTCTTTTTCACTAAAACTAGAACAACCACCATTTTAATCACTATCAGCATAAAACACTAGTAAATTATCAAGTATACAAAACCATTTATTTCAAAAACTAACACATCAACCGTAGCAGTTATCCCATTTCACAACTTCGACCATAACACCTGGTTTCGTCTACCATCTGCATGCCTACACCTGATTGCTACATGCATAAGAATGAAATATTACTCCAGTGACGCCTATTGACATACTCGAACTGATGAAATTTTATCACAATTTTTAAAATAGTAATTTATAATTTATTTATAATTATTATTCTTAAGCGGTTAAATTTTACTTGGAAAAGAGTTCAACAAACTGACATTTTTGTAAAGTGATTTAGTAGTTTAGTTTCACATTGTAGTTCAGGTTTAGTCGTTCGCAAAAGAATAAGGTTGTATCAGAAAACTCAAGAATGCACCTGCAGAACAATAAGAATATAAAAACAAATGAATTTCTCTTCAAAGTTTAGAAATCGTAAGTACATAAATCTGTCTGTAGTAGTGTTACCACTGTTAATAGTAATATGAGTGGGTAGTTAATGGAACAGGACGTCGAAAGTATCAAGAGTTGCAACGGTTGAAGCAAGTCTTGTGATTTATTTTGCGTTCCTTTCCAAGTTTTACAAAATGCAATCCTTAGAACAGTTTTTTTATATTACTTTCAAAGGTTATCCACCGTCATCCTCCTACGATTTATTTTGTGCGTTTTTTCAGGCAGAAAGTTGCACTACCATTTCAGGAAATTTTTTTTTTTAATTTTTGGATTTTTATTATACATTTAAAATAGATTAATAATAATAAATGCTTTTAAATAAATTAGTTTTAATGTTGAAAAAGTTTGCAAATTGAAATAATTAAATAAAAATTAATGAAAGCTGAAACCGATATTAATATTTGAAACATTGAATATCGGAACAGAAGTATTTTTTGCTTAGGCCAAAAAGCGGCAATATCTTCAATAATTGTTTGAAACAGATGCGATTTTACGTTTTCATTTTTTTTTCGCCGTAAGAATTTGCATAAGCGGCTGTCTATTAATTCAATTGTTATGCCTGATTTTAGAGCGCATTTTATTTTTGGCTGCTGTGTCCCCGTAAGTAAATCAATGAAATTCTGCGAATGGTTCACGTTATACTGTACAAAATTGCTGTTCAAATCATTATATGCCACCCATTGATCAGAAATTATGGAATTCGGTGCAATGTGCGCTAGTATAATCTTCAATAACATATCTGCAGAACGATTATCTACTGTAAATATGGAACATCCCCGTTTCACGACATAATCCTCCTAACATCTATTGCTCACGAGGAACTATGTAAACGTTGTTTTCCTTCTCTTTTTTACCTCCAGCACCACCGTTTGGGATTATTTCAGAGGATGAGATGAAACTGCAATTTTGTAGCGTATGAAAATCCCATTCCTGACCGAGATTCGAACCCGGGGCCTCCAGATGAAAGGGCGAGACCACTCAGGTGAACAGAAGCCGTCTTGTTCTTTCTCATTACGAATAGACTTGTCGACCTTTATTTGGAACCAATTACATGATTTGATTTTAAAAGATGTTTACATAAAATCTGCTTAGGTAATTGCTTCCGTTTCGCTGTGTTGTGATTGACATTTAATTCTTGTTTACGGAAGGCTCAATCGTCATTTATAGTTCCGTGAATAAATAAATAGCAAACTTTGTCAGGGCTTGGTTTAGAGCCCTGCAACCATCTATTTCACTGCCGACAATCTTGTTATTCAAATATTTTACACTATGTCATGCCCCTGATTACTCAGCCTCTGTTCTGATAATATACCAAAATGTTGACACAAACGGACACAATTCATTTTATCTCTTTATAAAACAAATAATTCAAATAAATTCGCAAGAAGATTTCATAAAATTGCCAAACTGTAATTAATACAATAGTGCAACACTACTCAAATAATTATATTGTACTAATGTAATTTTAGAGATAAAAAAAAAACAATTCAAATGAGTCCCCGCAGTACAATAATAAATCAAACCAGTATGAACATGCTTGCTAAAATCTTAGTAAATAATCATAATTGCACCAACTAGTGGGTTGATTATTAATTAATTGCTATTACAAATAAAGCCTAATTCATATTGCAGAAGACAAGAGCTGTTAGAATGCTACAAAGCTGAATATTCAATGCGCAACAGAATGTTAAAAACTTAAAATGTTAAAATCAGTATGATTAAAATCCTATTCTAAAGAGCACTATTTTGACAATATACTGAATTTATTACGGTTATATTGTTTTAAGACTGCCACTGTACTACCTTAAACTCAACCTGATTGAGCTAATTTGGGCAAGAATAAATATTAAATTTACAAAGAAATTATGTTACATCAACAAAAAATAATAAAAAGAAAATGTTTGAGAAACATTCTGAACTGCCGGTTGAATATTGAAAGCAATGCAGGGAACCTGCCTTAAGAATAGAACAGAATTATTATGGAACAGACAGAGTTCTCAGCATTCAGAATGAAAGGTTTACAATATTTAACAATAATAGTAAAAACAGTACAATGAATCTGATGATACTGATGAAATACTGTAGAAAACATTAATGATATTGATATGGATGTAATTAAAGTAAATTTAAAAAAATAGATAAAGCCTAAAAATGAATAAATAATATGTAGTATATGATTAAGCAAATAAGAATAACCAGAATAAATAAATATATATATAAATAAAACTTTCATTAAAGCAGATAATAAAAGAAGACAGAAATGTTCACCCTACTCCTGTGTTGAGTATGACTTAATGGGACTTTTATATTGGTTTGTACAAAGGATGGACATAAAGAATCAAAACTTTATTTTTGAAATAATATTTATTTGATAATGATATATTATTATTCTGGATAATGATATATTATTATTATTCTATTATTATTATTCTTCTCTTCAAAAGTATTTCCTACTGCTATTAGGACACTTATAGCAGTATTATTTTTTTATTGATGGTAAGCTTCCAGGAATATCTCCGTGCAATAAAACATAGATCTCATAGTAGTTTTCTTTAAGTTCTTGGATTTTTTGTATAATAGGAAACCTTTAAAACCTATTTTTAGTTTTAAAAAGAAATCTGTAGGAGCAAATTCTGAAGAATAGAAGGGTTAAAAAATAAGAATATCGTGAGTGTATTTTGCCAAAAAAAAAAAAAAACTTAATAAGGAACAGCATATGAGTAGGTAAAGCATCCATCAGTTTATATCTAATGCCTGCAGCTATTTCTTCCTCACTAGCTTCACAAACTCAACAAAGTAAGAGTCTTTATTATCTGTTGTAGTGATGAGAAACAGGAAAGCAAAGGCCTAGTTTTGGAGTAACTTTGTTGCATTACTTTTTGGTTAAAGTGTTGTTTTACCACCTCTGGAATGATTTTATTATAGTTCTACATTATAACTCATACACTTACACCTCATCATCTGCTATAACATTTTTTTTTTAAGTTTTTGTTATCATCTTTACTTACCAAAAAGTTCCCAACAGGCAAAAATGTTTATTTTATTTCTTGGTTAGCAACTGTAGCACAAATTTTAACATAATATATTCTGAATTTTAGGGCAACATCAAGTAACACAAAGTTTTACAAATTTCCACTGCTGACATTTTAGGCAGTTAGCTGACAGTTTTTTGTGAGAGCCATTTCTATCATGACCATTTTCTATCATTCTTTATAATGTAGATATGTTCACCTTTCAGTGAACTTACATGTATGATATTTCTTGTGCTTTCACAATGGTGCAGCAATCTATTCCCAACCTGTTCATCAACTGAGCTTTCTAAACTCTGATGAGTAATACTGTGTTTATATCATATTTATTACATTTCATTTAGTTTTTATTGAAAAGATGCTACAGAATGTAAATAAAATTTACAGTATTTTACAAAGGTACACAGATTATCAGTTTAAACTTTAGTAAAATGAAATCGATTTGTGAATTAATTCTTTAATCATTTCAAAATGTTGTGCCGGATTACAAAAGTCTGCAACAATATATTGCTGTCGATAATTTCAAAAGCCCATTAAGCTGACAGAACTGCATGTTATTGAGAATGAAATAAAACACAGTCTATGATTTTCTTGACATCAAAACAATCTGAGTTAGTATCACTCAAATATCATGATACTGAGTATCACTAAGCTGATTCATCTTTAAAAAATAATTTTCCTGTATAAATTATCTTATCTGTAGATAATTACTTAGTAATTTTTCAGTATATGAGACAAGCTAATTATTAGTTTTAGTTGTCGTAACTGTTTGGTATTTGGGGTATGTTGGGACAAATCTAATAAAAGATACTTTTACTCATTGCATATTTCACAATACCTTCAACTATCAAATACAATATCCAACAGCAATTTGTCAAAATAATTTAAAATATCTTTTAGCATCTTATAGGTAATATTATCAAAATGGATTGAATTTTTTTTTTTTAACTACCAATTTTTCTCATTTTTTGTGTTTTATGTTATTAAATTTAGACTGGTTTGTATGCTAAGTTACATTGTACACTACATCAACATGAAATTAATAAGCATTCTAAATTGACTTAATATACACTGTTGAATAATATTTCCTTAAAAAATGTATTTAGTATTCAAGAGTCCTATCAATTAATTCATCATGTATTTCAAAAAGTCTTGGAAACTCATTTGAATCAATAACTCATTAATTGATTTTGCACCCTTTTCGTATCATCTTGACATTTATAATTTATATTTTTTTGGTCATTATGTACTTTTCTTAGCACCTTTTAATAGTTTTTTTGTCTTCAGCTATTTGTCTGATTTGATATAGTTCTCCAAGATTCCCTATCTAGTGACAGTTATTTAATCTCAGTATACATCCTACATCCCTAACAATTTGTTTTACATATTTCAAACATTGCCCACCTGCACAATTTTCACATCTACCTGTCTCTCCAGTACCAAAGCTACTACTCCAGGATGCCTTAATACATGGCCTATAAATCTGTCTCTTCTTTTAACTATATTTTTGCAAATGCTTCTTCATCAATTTTCTGCAACACCTTTTCATTTGTCACTTTATCCACCCATCTGATCTTTATCATTCTCCTATAGCACCACATTTCAAAAGCTTCTATCTTCTCTTTTCAGATACTCTGATCGTCTGTTTCACTTCCATATAAAAAACCCTACAAACATATACTTTCAAAAATGTTTTCCCGATCTTTAAATTAAATTTTGATGTAAACAAATTATATTTCTGACTGAAAGCTCGTTTTGCCTGTGCTATTCCGCATTTTATATCGCTCGTGCTTAATCCATTTTTAGTATTTCTACTTTACAAGTAACAAAATTCTTCTACCTCCGTAATCTTTTCTCTTCCAATTTTTATATTCAGTGGTCCATCTACATTATTTCTATTACATTTCATTACTTTCATTTTGTTCTTGTTTATTTTCATGCGTTAGTTCTTGCACATGACTTCATTCATGCCATTAATTATTTCTTCTAAATCTTTTTTACTCTCAGCTAGAATTACTTTTACTCCGGATCTAAATTGTTCTTTAACATCAGTAGCTGCTAGTTCTATGTAAAGATTAAAAAGTTACAGGGATAAAGAACATTTTTGTCAGACTTCCTTTTTTATTACAGTTTCTTTCTTATGTTCTTCAATTATTACTGTTACAAATTGTTCTATCTCCATACTTGAACTCCAAATTTTTTTTTTAATGCTGAACATTTTATTCCAGTCTATCTTACCTAATGCCCTCTCTAAGTCTATAAAAGCCAAGTGTATTTGTTTGCTTTTCTTTAATCTTCCTCCTACTATTAATGTGTGCACTAAAATTGCTTTCCTTGTCCCTACACTTTTCCTGAAAGCAAATTGGTCTTCTCCTAACACTTCTTCCACTTTCCTCTCAATTCTGTACAAAATTCTAGTTAAGATTATTTATGCGCGAGTAGTTAAGCTAATTGTTCTGTATTCTTCACATTTATTGCTCCTGCTTTCTTTGGTATCATGACAATAACATTCTTTTTATAGTTTGATGAACTTTCCCTTTTTCGTAAATACTACACACCATTTGTAAAAAATACCTATCGCTTCCTGACCTGCACTGAGCAGTAATTCTGCAGGTATCCCAACTATTTTCTTTCAGGAGCCTTTCTGCCATTCAAATCTCTTAATGCTCTCTTAAATTCAGATCTCAGTATTGTATCTCCCTTTTCATCCTCTTCAACTTCCTCTTCTTCCTGTATAACACCAGTTTCTAATTCATTTCTTCCCTATAACTTTTCAATATACTCCATCCACCTATCGACCTTTTTATATTATAAATCTGTGTACCATCTTTGTTTAATTCATTATTAGATTTTAATCTGTGATTAAACAACAAATCATTATTACCAATTTATGATTATGATTTACCGCAAAATTTTCCTTAACTTTCCTGGATGCTCTGCCTCTTTTACCAATGATCATTTCTCTTTCCACTTCTGAATACTTTTCTTTAATCCAATCTTCTTTTTCTAATTTGCACTTCCTATTCATAGTATTTCTTAATTATTGATAGTTACTTTTACCTTCTTAATCACTAGCACTCTTATACTTTCTACGTTCATCCATCAGTTGTAATATTTCCTCTGATACCCAAGATTTTCTACCAGCTGTCATTGTTCAGCCAAAGTCCGCTTCTGCTGTTTTAAGAATTTCCTTTTTAATATTTTCCCATCCTTCTTTTATATTTTCTACGTTATCTTTTTTATTCAGACCTCTTGTGATGTCCCCCTTAAAAATCTTTTTTCATCCTCTTCCTCAAGCTTCTCTAAATTCCATCAATTCATCTGACACCTTTTCTTCAGGTTTTTAATCTACATTTTATTATCACTACATTATGGTCATTATCAATGTGTGCTCTAGGATAAGCTTTGCAGTCGACGAGTTGATTTCTAAATCTTTATTTAACCATGATATGATTTATGTGATACCTTGACTATCACCTGGTTCTTTCCATGTGTTTATTCTTTTATTATGATTTTTAAATTGGTAGTTGGTAATTACTAAATTATATTTTGTGCAAAGCTCATTAAGTCGGTCCCGTCTTTCATTCCTTTTGCCCAGCCCGTATTCACCTACAATATTTCCTTCCTTGCTTTTTCCAATGCTTGCATTCTAATTTCTAACTATTATTAAATTTTCATCTCCTTTAATGTGTTTAATTACTTCATCAATTTCATCATATAGACAATCTGCCTCATCATCATCATGGGCACTTGCAGACATATAGACATTAACAATCACTATCGCCTTAGGTTTTGATTTTATCCTTATTATGATTCTATCTTTATGCATTTTGAAGTACTCTACTCTCTTCCCTGCCTTCTTGTTTATTACAAAACCTACTCCTGCCTGCCATTTATTTGAAACCAAGTTAATTATTCTATAATCACCTGACCAAACGTCGTTTTCCTCTTCCCACCAAGTCTTGCTAATTCCTATTACATCTACATTTAACTTTTCCATTTCCCTCTTTAAATTTTCTAATCTACCACCCTTTTTTAGACTTCTAATATTCCATGCTCCAACTCGTAAAATGTTATTTATTAATTTTCTGATGACCTCTTCCTTAGTAGTCCCCACCCAGAGATCCAAACGGGGGACTTGCACAATATTTTACCAAGGAAGGCGCCTCCATCTTTGTTACATGAAAATGCACAGAGCTAAATTTTCTTGAAAATAAAAACTGTTGCAGTTTTCCATTGCTTTCAGCTGCTTAGAACTCAGAAGATTAAGTGATGTTGATATAGCCATTTAAATCCTCTTGACCTATGCTCTTAATACTGAAAGAGCTGCTGCCTTCTTTCAGGAATTATTTCTTAGTCTGGCTTTCAACAGATTCCTTTCCTCTCCAATACAGTTTCACCTTTGGTCCAGCTACTATGTATCACTGAGCACTGAAGCCCTCTCACCATTGGCAAAGTCTCAGATTCATAGAGAATTTATGACTCTAAGCTGATTATAACATTTTGTTTTCAGGATCTCATTGTTTTCTGATCCTTAATTACATTTTAGAGATTTTATTCCAAATTATTTTACTAATGTGTATTCTGTGTTCAAGAGATTTTCATTTAGTTTATGAGCTTCTCAGATATTTTTTTCCTGGATGGTCTATTTCATCAGTTTGTTTTCCTAACCATAAACCAATCTATCACATAAAACTAGGACTTCCATGAGGTTTAATAAGTCAGTAATCTTTCTTACAACATGGCTCATCCCCGCAATACTAATACTGGTGCTTTTATAATTTCTAACCTTAAAAATCTTGAACATTTAAATGTTCAGCATTAAAAATATATGTTGATATTCTTTCACTTTTTTCTTATACTTATGTTTCAATATATAATTTTAATCAAAAAGGAACTACCAACATTGTACTTTACAGTTTTTCAAACAATTAGTTTATAGCCCATCTATTGCCTCTTCAATAAATTTGTTGTTAGCAGAAGACTTATCACAGCCAATACATAAATAATAACAAGATCTTTTTGTATTAATAGTTTAAATTTACTTTTCAAACCAGTCAATTCAAACCAGTTATAATGCATAAAATTCATACATAAAATAACTCTTTTAATCAATTGTTTTATCAATGTGTACAAGTGAATGATCATATATATCATCCTTATTTTTTAATCATATTTATCATCCTTACATGTAGATGTATTCATTATAAGCACCTGGAGTTAACTATCTTAAGTATTTACCTCAAAATCAAATAAACTGATAAGTTCAAATAAGATCAACTAATTTCAGACTGACAAAAAATTTCTAACAATAAAATTATTTATAGTAATACATTACATAACTTCTGCAGTATTACCTTTCAAATAATAATCTAATGAAAAGTAATCCAGTAAAAAGGTTTCCAGTAAGTAATGAAATGAAGAATTTGCTGAAAAAAAGAAATAGAAAATAGCTATATTTTTCCTACTTTTTACCTTTAAGTATTAGTAGATAAAAATAATCAAAATAAAAAACAAAACTTCAATGAAAAAAAAAATCAAAAATTTTTTTTTTACTGAATGCAAAACAAAGTGTAGTCATTAGTGTCTCAACATGAATTTATATAATAAAAAATCAAATTTAACCTAAAATTACACTGAAGTAGTATACAAACACATTCAACATTCTCTAAATGCTATAAGTAGACAAAAAGATTGTTTGAACAATTAAATTTTTGTATCCACATATACAGCCTTAAGAAATATGGTAATCGATAATATAGTCGTATCATTACCTAAAATATTTTTGATGTTAAACTTAAATTTAAATTTCTAATGCAATGCTGTAAAACAGTACACGGTCCACTAGTATTGTAGTATACCATCAGTTGGCAGTCGCAGCAAGCAAAAATGAATGTATCAGTCTGTGTCATCAGATATCCATGAGTGAACCTGGTGTGCCCTATTTGCAAATAGTAAGTAATAACCTTCTCACAACAGTTATTTCTACATGAAGAGCTCCATTATTGATGAGAGTTTATTATTGATGATAGCATTCCAATCACTCTGTCACTCATTCACAAACAACACTTCAAAAAACAGACAAGGTCATTTAAAATACCATGATTAGTGAAAGGAAACCACAAACAAGCCCCTTTTGCCACATGATCAGCTTGCTCATTACCTGAAATTTCAATACAGCTGGGGATCCAGCAAAAGCTCACGTTGTATTATGTTGAGTCATATCAGAGATGATAGATTGACAAGTATATCACAGCTAATACAGATAGGGTGTCTGGAATATACATCACTAATTACTTGCAAGGCATTCATGGAATCAGAGAACAGAGGACAGAGAAGTACATGTTAGAATGTCTAAGTATATTTAAGGCTTTGTTAATTGCAAATAGCTCCATGATGAAAACACTAGTGGTACTGGGGAGGCCAAACATGTATGTTCCTTTGCCAAACATGAAAGTCCAACTATCAGAATTACCTTGTCTAGAACCATTTTTATAAACTATGTCATCTGGAGTCATGCTATTTACAATATTAAAAAAATTTCTTTCATAAGATAACCAGATTCATGTCCTTTTTTTATATTGGCCAAGAGTAAAGCAATAATTATGTAAAGCAATAATTAAGAGGTTAATGATGTTCAGTAACAGGAGGTAGAGGAGGTAATTGTATATTGTAGAGCTAAGAAGAGGCGCTGAGCTCTAATACCTACTGGAGCAGTAGATCTTGGATGTTCCTTATATCGATTAAAATGTGGGTTGGAGAGCACTGCATCAAAGGTAGGATGATTTGGTTGTTTTTTAATGGGAGCTACATAGCAGTAGATAATTTGGTTTTGCCTTTTCCAAAGGGATGGCTCAACACTATCCACTAGTAGACTTATAACAGGCTTGAATGAAACACACCTGCAGCCAGACAGATGAATGAATAGCAGTCTGCATCGAGCATCTTTAGAGTAGCCCATGCAGACAAATAGCCATGCAGCCATAGTCTAACCGGGAACAGACCAGAGCTCGGTAGAAGTGCAAAATTCATACACAATCAGCTCCCCAACTGGTGTTAGATAGGACTTTCAGCATATTTAGCAATTTTAGATATTTTATCATTTGCTCTTTTAAATATCTTACCCATGCCAGTTGTTGGTCAAACCACAATTCTAGAAATCTAACATGCATGGATAGTTCAACTGTTCACCGTACAACAACACTTAAGGGTCAAGCTGTTCCCTTAACCAGGAAAAGCAAATGCACTTAGTTTTTTCTGAGGAAAACATGAATCCAGTTGATTTACATCACGATTCTAAGTGTATTATTCTCTTTTGAAACAGCCTTCACTAGCAGCTACCATTCTACACACTACTTAAATAAAAAAGTAATTTACAAATAAAAACACATAATGGATTTTCACACAGTTAGTTATAGTATTTATGGCTACAGCAAACAAAGTAACATATAAGACACTTCCCTGTGTTATTCTGTTTTTTAGTGTAAAATTTTTGGATAAGTCGTTCCAACTTGAACTCAAAACGACCAACTACTGAGGAATCCCCTGATAAATACAAGGATATTTCCTTGAATATCCCATTCATGAAGTGTATTTAGAATTACTCTCCTCCACACCTTGTCATACGCCTTTTGAAAATCGAAAAATACAGCAATCAGGAGAAGGCGTTTTAAAGAACAGTTTTCGGGGCAACTACATGATCAATAAACAATCTACCTTGGCGCATTATTCAAGGTTTCTCTTTAGGTACCTCCCTAGACAACGACAGTTTACCATTCATTCCATGACTTTGTACACGGTATTGTTCAAAGAGATAGGATGATAACTTGTGGGACATGATTTATTTTTACCAGGTTTCAGTACAGCAATCATTAGTGCTTCTGACCAAGAATCTGGAAACACCTGATCAGTGAATATTCTACTATAGGTATATAAAAGATGTTGTAAAGCAGTATCTGGGATGTGTGATAACATATTGGGCCTGATATTATCATTTCCAGGGTAAGTGTCATGAGAATATTCAAGACATACCTTAGCTTATTATAAGATGAGGGTATGAAAAGGGTAAGAAAAAAATAAAGAAGAGTAAAAGAATAAATCAAAGTTAACTAGTAAAAAGAGTAAAAAATGGTAAGAAAAGAGTTTAATTCATTTTGCAATTCTCCAATCACAAACAGGATATTTCTACCTCTAACTTTAACTCATAAACTAAGGGCAGTACGATGATGTAACTGAAAGTGCCCTAAATGATCTTCCAAATGTGTTCACCACATCAATTGGTGCGGTAACAAGAATTCCGCTGCTTTCAAGTCCAGTCGGTTGAGGTGTGACTGTACCAATCCACACATCGCCTGAACCTTTCTCCAAACAATCGATGATGGAGTTTTCCGAGAAATGGTATCGACGTAATTCATCCATGATTTCCATTTAGTACACCAAAACACGCAACGGCAAGCAGCGTTGCGGAAGGCGCAGAGCAATTCAGTCATAGGCCTTTGATTGAAATTATGTAAAGCTCTGCACCAATCCCGTAGTTAATGCTTGCAGTCTTCATCCCAAAAGGAACAGCAGGCTACCTTGGCTTTCCAATTGTTAATGGGATGATTTTATTCATGCTATCAAGATAAACTTAAAGTTCTTGCTTATGGCTACATTCCTTGGATGTTATTAATATACAGTTGTGCTCTTTTTTTAAATGTTTATTTTTATGTAATTAATAGACTTCTGACACCAAAAGAGAAAATCCTGCCGTGTGATGATCCCAGTCGCCATGTCAGCCCCTCTGTACCTAGCCCTGATAGGCTTTACCAGAGGACATCTTCTGAACCCACAGACTGAATAAGAACTCTCAGTTTAACAGCTTGGCCTCTGTCAGGATGCCACTGATGCAAATACCACTAATGATCTGTCCATTGATGTAAAAAAATACTATCAATAAACACAAAATAAAACCAAAAACTAATTATTCAAACAATTAGAATTGAGTAGAAATAAAATATATAAATTTTTAGCTATAGCCCTACAATGAAATAAAACAAACATCACAAAATAACAGAAACTTTGGAGAACTTTGGAATCCCTATCCTGGTGACAAGAGAATGCTCAAAGGATCCCTAACCATTCAGGAAACTCGATCTCCACATCCTACATGCCCTCCACAACTCGCTGAAGAACCAGATATTTCATGAAATTCTCCACAATTGATCATTTGGCCTAGCTTTTCCAGTTCACATTTAAATCTAAAATAGACTCAGTATTCTTGAGCTGCCTCACTACTTATAATCATCTTTCATCATACTGATGATAGACATATAAAATAAGAAAGGCACCATCTGTGGCTTTGCCACATAACAGACTCAGACCTGAATCAGCCAAGCCAAAACAACCTAACCTATCGCTAAAAGCACAATGGCACTTAATAGACTGTTCAATTCTCATTCCCTTAAATAACATAATGCTGATTGTACATCATCTATATTGCTACAACAGTACCATGTGGAAGCTTTTGGAGTAGCATCTTTCTTAATGCACTTTTGAAAAGTATTACTCTGTATGTGAGCTAGTTCAAAACTTATTATCTGAAGCTTATACTAAAAGTGCAACAGGTTGCTGGGACTGTAAGCTGGTTTATTTCTCTTCTAATCTATAAATAACTATAACTATACCATATTTATTAGATCGTTACTTCAAGTTCCTTATCATTTGTATATGTAAATAAAATAAAATTTTGATACTACATATAATTAATTAATATTGCCAATTTCATAGAAATTTGAACCAGTTGTATTTATTCACAATAATGCTGTTTGAATCAGATATTTACTACACTCAGTTTATTAATGATTTTAGGCTATCATATTAAGATTCTCTTTGGCAACATAAAATTACTGTAATAGAATTTTTCTGGATGTCAAATATTACAAAGTTTGAAGTATTTTGTAATAACTGCTCTTGGGATATGCATGATTTTTTTAACAAATGTATTGCTGATTAGAAATGTCTACAGTATCATTTTTAATAATTAGAGTTATTCATTTTGTTTAACTGTAAGAGATATTTTATCTTTAGTTTTTATGGTCATTTGCAATTAATGGGACCAATTGAATTTTCAGAAAACTTAATTTTTTGTTATTCTTTTAATTTAATTAATAAATAAGTATTGTTATTTTTCTACTTTTCTTCAAGTTTAATGATTTCTTTACCTCAAGTTTTGATTTATAAGATTTTTAAAAATTGTTCTTTCACCTTTTTCCCCCACAAAACAGAACATTTTCTCATATTTTAGCTTTCAAACATATTGTAAATAATCTTTGAAAGAAAATAATTTTAAGATCATTTTTTCAAATGTCTGTCATCTTATTTGTTATAGATATCATAATAAATAAATTTACTCTAAAAATCAGTGGTTTACGAAAACAGTCAAAAATGTTACCATCATTCAAGAAACAATGTTTTTTGTAGTAAATTTGAAAGATTTTTTATCATAACTTTACTGATATTTACCAAACCTTTTTCAATATATATTTAACCTCCTAAAATTGTCATATTCCCAACAATATTTTTTATTCTCAAAATTTTCTTAACAATATCTCATTTAAACTTATGGAAAGATAAGCTCATGTTGACTGACTCCATGAATGAAATTGAGGAATATAAATCCTATTACAGGTAATAAATCGGGTGCTAACATCTAAATGAATTGTTATTAGAGCTAAGGAATTATATTTATTTTCACTTTCATTACATACATAAAAAATAGTAATAATAAAATAAAACACTGCTCAATTCTGCAGAAGAAGAAGACTTTTCATTTCTGACATCCTCACTATTTTGCAGTCAGAAACATACTGATTTTCAAAGTACAATGCACAACATACAATTAATTAACTAGTAGACCCTACATATAAGCATCAAATTTCATCTGGTTTACCACTGTGACTGCTGCATAATAAGCACATAGGAAAAATTCATCATTACACTGACAATGTAACCTCAGGTATTTAAAATTGAAGTTATGTTAAATAACATCAATTTTGACATTATTTAATTTTGAGATTATGTTTTCGATCTTAAATTGATTGCAACTCTAGAACAACTTAACCAATCGTCATCAAATATTCACATGTACAACTTGAGATATACCACTACAGCATATCTAAATTTCAGTGAAATTGATGTCGTAGTTTTGAATACATTTGAGCCACAAAAATTAATACAGGATATCTAAATTTCAATGAAATTGATCTAGTTGTTTCTCCAAAAAAATGTTTCCAAAACAAATATATATTTAAGAAACTAAATTTTAAGTCAGTGGTAATTTTCATATGTCTCATACCTGAAAATGTAAAGAAGATTCATTTTCACCCCATTCCCCATCCAGTCCCAAAGTAATATCATAGTTTTCTTTAAAAAAATCTGTAAAAAAAATAATGTAGAAATAAATTTAAAAAATTGGAAAACTTTAATTCAAACTAATAACAATAGGTTATATATTAGGATTAAGATTATATTAGGGTTTTTTATGATAGATATATTACTTCTGCCGGCCTCCGTGGCGCAAGTGGTAGTGTCTTGGCCTTTCATCTGGAGGTCTCAGGTTTGAATCCCGGTCAGGCATGGCATTTTTCATACACGCTAGAATTCATTCATCTCCTCCTCTGAAGATATACCTTAACAGTGGTTCAGGAGATTAAACATAAAAAAAAGAAGATATATTACTTCTAACCTCTGTAAAAAACATCAATAGTTGAAAACTTATATTCTGTATCATCTTTTTTTAGTTTTGTAACAGGATTTAGTATAATTCCCAAAATTTAGTAGAAGTCAATTGATTTTAAACTAAGATGTATTTTCCCTTCTCATAACATTTAAACGCTTACTTGAAAATCTTTAAATTCTTTCCAATCATCTTCGATTTCAATCTTAACTTACTTCAATGAAGTGGCATATTTTTTTTTATTTTTTATATATTAAATATATGCTTTTTGAATTTTTTGATATCTTTAGCAAATGTGTAAAAGGAGGCTGAAAAGTAATGCACTGCCGCTCATAACTCTCAACTATGACATAAAAATGTTTTTTATCAGATAAAAAAATTTGCATTTATTTTCCACATAACCTCATTTACAGCTAACATTTCTCCCAATGATGATTAGTTTTCTAATTCCATCAATGAAGAATTCTGGCTCTCTTTCCTTGATCTCTTTCCATAACCTCACCGCTTCCTTTAGTTTATCATCCTTGGTGAAATAAAACCCATTAACATCCTTCTTAAATTTCAGAAAGAAGTGAAAATCGGAGGTCACCATATCTGGTGAGTATAAAGAGTGTAGTATAGGTACAAATTTTAACCTCATAAGAGCCTTGGTAGATGCACACGATATATGTGGCTGAGCATTATTGTGTTGCAAACTTATTGGCTGTTAAATATGACAAAAAACATATAGGACTTCTAGGACATTTCAACATATCTATGCATCAAACAGAATTTAAAGTCAACCCAGCTTCCGTTAGTCATTCATTTATATGTATTTGGAATTGCAGAAAATTGTCCAGAGAATTTTTTTGCAGATAGTTGTGTTTTAAATATTTTTTATTGTGGCAAACCATAGTGCTGGTATTCCATTTTCAACCATTTTTCTTTTGAGTAGCAGTTTAAAAAAAAAAAAAATCATCTCCCTCATTGCAATAACATGTCAGAAGCTGTTCACAACATCCTTTTTATTATTGTTTGTTCTTTTCTATGAGTCTGCGTGGCACCCATTACGATCAGATTTTTATGGTAGCAAGTCATGCAATAATATATCTTACTCATTATTTGATATAAGTATCTGGATGATGGGAAAGAAACATGCAATGGTCATTTTGAATCAATTCATCCATCTCCTTCTGGTACTTCTCTTTAGTCTCAGAAATGTGCTTTATCAGCATCTGTTTGATGAAATTTTATTGCCCTTGATACTGTGATCAATAGTTTCATCACCATAAATGGCTTTTAAAGAATGCTTATCACTAGTATTTACTTTTTCTATTGTTAAAAATGCAGTTGTTGTATGTGGTTTTAGACTTGTTGATGTACTCTGCTATATAACAATGGCAACTAAGAGAAAATGAGATGGCATTTGGTTTAATGAGTTTTAGAATGTTAGTAGTAGGGAAATGAAACTACAAAATGGCTGCACCTGTCACTTTGTGAGACATTTTGTTTTCTGTTACATTCCCAGTATAAGCATTATAATTCAGCTACTCCTTATAACTTGCCTAACAGTTCTAGACACCTTTATTGTAAAATGTTTTTTCCTTTATATTAAATCTTTCCAGTTTCTTTCAGTTTTTCTATCTCTCAATCTACTACTTTGTCCCACCCTTCCTAAATAACTAAATTATTACCTTCCTTAGTTACTTGAACAGGCATTTTATTATTTTCACATATTTTGCAGATAGCCATACATACAGTTAACTGATTGATTATCATAGATTGTGTAATTACAAATTAAATGGGAGTCATTTTCCAACAAATGTAATTGTTTTAATTTCTTACTTTTAAAATTCTGCTTACATAAGAAAAAATTCTGTATTAGAACGTAAAGGTTTGTGCTTATAAAATGGGCAATATAATATTGTGGTGAAGATAGTCTTGGAATTTTTTGTATTTCCATTATATACATTAATAAAATTGTTATACAGATCTTTCATTGAACACAGAAGGTACCGCCTTTTCTTTTATCAGTTTTATGTCAAAATTGTGCTGTAACATCTTTTTTCACTTCTTTTTCTTTTATGATTCCTTTATATATGTTTTTCAAAGAAGTTGTCAGAGTTCTATGAAAAATAAGTTTGCTTATTTTACTTTTACAACTTTCCATTAAACTCTGCTATCATTTTTTAGTTTTTATTTTCTGTGGTGTGGATTTAACTAACAAGCTGATTTTTTTTTAACTGATGCACCTGTTGCTTGTATCTGTTTCCTACTCTTTTTCTTTTAAAAGTAATAGATTAAGTCTTTTCTTTTAATTTGCATTTTGAAACTAATTCATTGCTGTAAATCAAATCCGATGCTGCTCACTACTGCAAATGCATATTTTATAAGCTAAGTCTATTTCTGTTATGTAATGATGACAATAATTAATGGTTCTTGTGAATTAAAAATAAACAGTACTTGAAATGTGTTCCAAAATATTTATTTTCTTAGTTATCAATTTTTTATTTTCACATACATGCAAATTAGCCATATCATTAATAGAAACTATGACATCAAACATTTTAAATATCATAGAAACTGCATTTTTTTTATTTTTATAATTTTAAGATAAAATAATTATTTTTTTATTAAAGTAGTATAAATTTTTCAAATCTGCTTCTTAAGACTTAAATTAGATTAATGTGTTTTTGTTATCTTTCTTTATGTTTTTTCTGTATGTCCAATCTCATTCAGGATCTCGACACCTTTTTTCTCTGCACTTTTTCTGTTTTTCTGCAACCTAAAATTTGGCCTGATATAAATTAAAAACATGTCAAATTAATTTACTTTTAAACAAATATTCACAAAATAATAAGCAAAATAATTAGCTGTTCGTAATTAAAGGATACATTGAAATAAATCAATTATGAAATTTATAATAGCTGTACTAAATGTTTTTTAATTAGGAGGTATTTTACCACAACTTATCCAAAAAGTATTAAGAATAATAAAATGTTAAAATATTATTATAATAAATATGACCGAGAAATTATTAATGTTAAAATTTATTAGGTAGTAGAGCAATTTCTTTAGTTAAATCTCAAGTGATGGTAATGAGCATTACCTTGTACATCAGCCTGCATGGTGTGAAGGGTAGCATCTTGACCTTTCATTCAGAGTTTCCGGGTTCAAATCCCAGTCAGGCATGGAATTTTTCACACACACTACAATTCATTCATCTCATCCTCTGAAAATATACCTTAACAGTGGTTCAGGAGGTTGAAAAAAAAAATTGTACAAGTAACACTCCCTTAGAATCTAAATACAAAACTATATTGTCAAAAGTATGATATTTTCTTAAAGTGAGGTTATGAGTATATATACAGATTAACTTGTAGATTACATAAAATAATAAATTTCCTTAGTGTTACTAAAATTGCTCATAATAAAACTCAAAATCATTTATAGAAATAAATAAAAATACTAACTATTCAAATTTGTTTGTGATAATGTTTTGATTAGTGTAATGAAATTTTATACTAATGAAGTAACATCATGTATGAATCTATTAATAATTTGTTCAAAACTGAAAAAAATGAATGAAGCAAACATAAAGGTCTAAATTAACTTTCTTTTTTTTTTTTTTGTTTAACCTCCGGAACCACAATTAAGTATATCTTCAGAGGGATGAAATGAATGAATTGTAGCATGTGTGAAAAATGCCATGCCTGACCAGGATTCGAACCCGGGACCTCCTGGGATTAACCTGCATCTGCTTTTGTGAACTTAACAGGAAATAATATAAAATTTTAAATTAATATTTATATAAGTACATTCTACAATAAATTTACAACACCTCTATGATTAAAACTAGAGTTGGCATTTAGACATATATATTTTTTTAACATCTTTGGATAGAATACATTAAATTATCAATACATTTATAATACATTATATATTATACATTATTAAATGTATTATATATAATACATTTAAATGGTCAATATATTAAAATTATATTTTTAATATCATTGAATTAATCTGTAGTTATTTATCCTTAAATAAATATATTACTGAAAGGCTGTGGATTGGCTTTAAAACATTGGAAAAACTCTATGACCTGAATATTTTGAAAATGTGTATAGAAAAATAGTTAGAAAGTATATACCATGAATTCTTAGATTGATATGTTTGAAGCTACTTTCATTGGTAAGAATGGAATATTTTTTATTACACTGATCTGCATTTTTTTGAATTATTTATTAAAATTAAACTATATAATTTCTACAAATTTTTTTTAAACATTTAATAAAGTGTGTTAAAATAAAGCCGAAAAGATTAAATTTTTTATATTTATTTCAAGAATTCTGAAGGCCTGTGCATGGAAATAAGATGAATAAACATTTGTAGTTTGTGAAACATGTTGTGTCTTAGTAGAATTCAAATGCAATCTTCCTAGTGAAGCCTAGTGAGCTACCATTTTCAACAAGAATGTTTTCAATATATTTTTAAATTCTCTTTTATATATTACTCTATTTTAAAATAACATTTTGAGGCATGTTACAAGTATTCCCCAATATACTCGTAGAATATTTCGTTTTGTATGTTTTCTAACACAGCCTGTATATTTATACTTTCCATCAAATTAATTCAATATACAATCCATGTAAGAATGTAATAGAAACATTTTTTCACTGTTTTAGCATTAAATTTTTCTTCTAGGCTAGTGTTTTCAGCTATAAAGACCATCTCTCACATCCCAATCATGAAACGCTTCTACCACAGATTCCTTCTCTCCATCGGCTCTATCACTCCAGACATCCATTGCGTTGGAGGTTGTCCATGTTTCCTCCTCTCTGCTGGAGTCCATTCCAGCATCCTCCTAGGCCATCTGTACTCCTTCATTCTTCGAACATATCCATACCGCTGAAGTCTTCTTCCCTCCAAAACATTAATCACTGTACCAGTTGCACCGATTCTTCTTCTGATCTCATTTCTCCACACTGCATTCTTGAAACTGCACAACTCCTGCACAACACATCCATCTCCACAGCCAAAAACCTTCCCCCATCTCTTTATATGATTTCCCAAGCTTCATACAATAAAATGTTCTCAATAACACTCTTGTACAATCTATACTTAATTGCTTTCCATATCCCTTCAGACCACCACAAAGAACTGCACTTCTGAATAGCCATCTCCAGAGCTATACAATGACTTATATTTTTTACACTATTTTCTTTATGTAATAATATAGAGTCAAGGTACTTAAAGTCTTCACTTCCCTCAATGATATTCCCATCTATAGTCAAGTCATCTCCTTTTGCACCAGCCAGTAGATATCTTATTCTCTTACTGAAATTTATCTTCAAACCCCACTTGTTAAAGGTTTCTATCAATTTTCTTATCATATAGCTACTATCAAACCAATCTTATGCCATGATGAATTGATCAAATGCAAACAATATGTGCACACACACACACACACACACACACACACACACACACACACACACTTACACTCACTCACTCACTCATTCACCAACCACCTCCACTCCCATCCTTCTACATTTTTATTGCCATTCTTCCAATACCTTATCCAAGTAAAGCTTAAACAGTGGAAGAAAGGGTTGACATAAACTCTTACTAACTTTAAATAACTTTGACAGATGTTTCCCCACCTTAACAGTACTTACTTGATTCCAGAAAAAGTCATAAATTGCTCTTATGTATGTTGAATGAAGACTGCAATCACTAATAATTTTGAACAATTTCTTCACTGGCACCATATCATAAGCATTTTCTAGGTCTACAAAAACCATTTAGGTCTCCAAACTTCTAACTATCCTTTCCATGATGAAAGGATGGTTAGATTTAAATAACTATCCTTTAAATTTTTCAGTGGTGAAGAGAACATTCACTGATCCCAGGAATGAAGAATTCTGTTATAAGATCAGTCGATGAGACAGTTGTTTGTAGCACTGGCACAGACTCGGCACTAGACTTCTGTACGTTTTCTTTTTCTGGGAAAAAGATATGTTTATCATAGATGATATGTTTATCATAGTCTATTAGAAATTTATTATGGATGAATTATAGCAAAGTAAGTTTTGTAATAAAATGTATTTAATAATGTCTGTGATACTATAACACAAAACTATCTGTAATTGTTTAAAAATATTTTAGTATGGAAAAAAATTACTATTAATTTTTTTATAAATCTACTACTGTTAGTATTAATCATAATAATACTTGTATTGTGAAAACAAAGTATTTTGTGTAACTAATAAATTCCCTAGTAGTCCTTCAGTTAGTTCAAAATTAACACATTTTCCGTGAGTAACATATATCCATGAACACTGGTAACTCATAACACATCTTTTGTAAGTGGTTGCTGTGATAGCACATGAGACTTTGATGAAGCAGTTTGATTTTAAAATTTTTGTCATAATGATTTGTTATGTGCAGACAAGGCTTGAAAAATTCATCACCAGCTAATAGATAAAATTCATCCTCTAACTTATCATCATTAGGTATTATGATATACATATCAGGATTTTTTTCAGTGATAAATAGTTTGGTATTTCAAGCATCCACCTAACCTTATTTTACATAGTATTGTTGCCACTGTTTTTTTTTTCATTATTCTTTGGCAGTTTGAATATAATTTTTATTCTTATATCACCTTTTACTGTATAATTAATTCAATGTCACTATTTTCCTCTTATGAAATATTCTTCCACAGAAATCTGGGGGAAAAAAATTCAGGTAATGAATATGAATTTAGATTTTTAATTTTGAAAGCAACGTATGTATGTTTTTCTTATATATGATTATGTAATATACAAAATTATTTTAAAATCAACAAGAAATCCTAATATTGCACCATGTGAAATTTGTAGGTCTTTATATTGATTTTGAACCCATGAACCAGTTAAAGTATTTCTAAGAATACAAAATTTGTTGTTTAAAACTTTTGAATATCGTATCTTGTTAATAACAGACTAATTTGTGTGTAGATCAACATGTGTGCTTAAATTGTACAGATTGTTTGCGAGATTTTGAACGGATTACAGTTCAGAGGTCTTCCATCGGGCAAACACCCCAGCAGTAAACATTTTATTAGAAAATCATGAATCTTCACTTTGGTTACAAGATTTAATGATGACCTAAATGTCTCTTTCAAAACCATATTTTATATCCTCGGTTTAATGTTGTTTGCAGAAGTTGTCATGATAGCCTGTTCAAGGAATGAACCCTACTTATTCTAGTGATTTTTCAAGCTCATTATATATTCTTATGCTGGATGTTGAACTGTGTGCTATATCTGATGGCAATATATAGTGTATTTTTCCACTGTGGATATTTTCACTCCTTGATTAACAGTTTCAACTAACAAGCTATAACAAATCTGAATCTCTTTTGATCACTTGATTTTACAATAAACATCTTTAACAGGTGTATACAGAAATTGTGATTTCCACTAACAGATCTAAACTGGGTAATTTTTTTGATTTTCTTTAATTGGCTAGAGAATAATTACATTTGATCTTATTGTATTTTTACTGTAAAATAAATTAAAGTAAATTTTAAATTTAGTAATGCAGTAAATTGTACCATACTTATTGCCATTCTTAGCATCATATCTAGTTAACTCTGTATTCTGGTGTAGTATGTGTTTCAGGACATGCTCTTCAAACACTTCCTACATCATCATACACTGGTGTACAAGACAATGATGATTTTGTATTCATTATGCATCCAACAATTGCAGATATTCATATATCTGTCTCTATTCTTACAAACTACAATATACAATTTTTAATTGATTCCTAATTAAACAACGATTCCAGGCAGTGAAAGAGCCAATGCCTAAGCCATTGATCAGTCCATTATGAATAAGCATGCTTTTTAAAGCATTGTTTGAAGATGATCTGGTAGAATGTACAGTTGAATGTTACACGCATAAATTGATATATTAATGGTAGTGTATTGCCATGATGGCCAACATCAAGAAGTTGACTGTATTTTGCATTTTGTACACACCAGGTTAATGCATGGATTCTAACATTTTTTTTTCTGCAACAAAGAGCCAACTTGAATTATTTAAAAAATGTAATTAAATTATTTTTATAAATAAATGTAACTAACTCATTTTTACACATGATTAACTCACTTTTTATGACATGATTAAATGATAAATTTGGGTTAAAATAAAAATAATTTGGATTAAATATTTGGGGATAATAATCAAACTTTATAATGTTAATAAATTTTTATAACCAACAGTTTGACCAATTTATACATAACCACAAGTTTTGTATTTATTATAAAATCCTGTATTATTGCCCAAGTTTGTATTTCTTTCATAGAGTGTATTTAAACTTATTATTATTACTATTATTAGTTTTAAGTGCAATATTATAACAGTGTTCGTTTTAAAGTTTTTATTATTTTTATCATTGGAATAAATATTACATATATTTTTTTAAAACTGTTCCAATATATAATACATAATAGAGGAATAGTTTTGAAAAATACTCCTACTTAACTTAATTTTTTTTCATTGAATAAAGAAAGATATTTAGTCTTAAACATGAAAATAATAGTAGAATGTGGATTTTCCATTCGGCGGTAAAAATTATTATACATTATTATGCCGCTTTTGAAAATATGCTAAAAATATCTAATATTTGTGAAAATAGCATAGCCATTCTTAATATAACCATAATCATATAAAAAAATCAGGAAAAGTAAAGAATAAAGTTGTTTTCTGTTGGCTTTACCATTGGCATACATATATTGTTGCTTGTCAGCTTCCTGAGCCTTTCAAAAAGCATGTGTTTTACGTATTTTTGTAAGCAGCACATTCAATTTTTTACCTCACTAGTCGACTAGTGAACATCATTAACATTAGAGTAAGAAGCTTTGGATAGGTGCTAGGCATCTCGGATGCTTTACATATATCACAAAAAGTAATTAATTTATTTCTTTTTGTGCAGAAGTTTACATTTGTAAACAATGCTCAACATAAACCTATGTCTATTTAATGAGGGGAAAATTTCTTTATCATTAATTAAAAATTACAGTGTACTTTATACATAAAGTAAAATAGTGATTTTTTATTAATCAGATTTATTAAACCTCTACTAAGTAATGTACTAGTAAAGTCTAAGATAGTCCTGGAGTGATTTTTTATTAGTCATGTCCGATTAATTTTATCAGTACTGCTAACTTAAAATTGTCATTTATGAAAGCTTGTTATTTTATTACTTACTGTGTTAGTATTTGTATTATTGCATATTCAACAGGTGTACTTTTATTGCTTTGTTCTGGGTAACATTGCATTATGTGTAAAAGTATAGTTGAATGTACTTGTGACATTTGCTTTTATTAAATAAAATAAATTACTACTAATTATTTCAGTAATAATAATAGTTAGTCATACTCTTATTATCTGTATCATAAACAAATAATTATGTCTTTTATTATAATCATATAATTATGTTATATTATAATGTGTCAATAATCCCTTGTTCCTTGAAAAACAAGGAACTTATATTTTATATTATAAAACACTGACACAACATCATGTCAGTGTTCTTTTTGGTCAGTTGTACAGTTGTATTCTTACAACAGCATTTCTTTTGATGTATTTATTCACTAATTTTATGTTTACTTACTTGGGTGAGAGCTTAATGAAAGTTTTATTATTTTTATTTTTTAAAGATATTTTATTGGCTATATATGTTTTAGTAAAGCAAATTGTTTACAATGACAAAGACTTCTGCTATTGATTCGTAGAATCTCTAATCCGTGAAGAAATGGTTTTGTCGAGGCCGTCTGATGAACACCGATAGGTCGACCTTGCCCGCGGTATTGCGTCGCGGGGACCCCTCGAGTTGCCCTCCTTGAGGTAGGACAATGCGTTCGAGCGATGACGAATAAACACGCAAGCAGATGTTACCTTCTTCACTTTCATTTGATGCAAAAATGGCGGCGATCATTCAGTTTCTTTGCATCATCAAAACTGGATCCGAGACATTTACAGCCGTAATTTCAAAAATGTTGCTCTTCAACAAATGTTAATTATTTACATTACTATTTCGCATTCCGATGATGAAAAAAACCGTTACATGTCGAGGTAATAATCTGTTTATTCCGTTGCGCTTTTCACCTATTCTCAGTCGTGTTAATCGACGGGTTGAACAGCAAAAATTGTTATGAATATGTATTTCTCACCATCTATGTTGCATTTGTCCGTATATTAAACCCCTCCTGCTCAATCGTGCATAATTCAGGGAGCCGTGTCAGCGTCTCTAGACACAACAGAACGAAAAATAATGGTTTGCGAAAAAAATATTCAAAAATCTTTTATATTATGGGTCCAAAGGAAAACTGCTTTCGATTCTACGCTCGTACGAAGATTTTTTTAGAAAAATTTTTAATGAACACCTAAAGAAATTGCAATACACTTTAAAATAACGACGCACATAGTAGGAGGATAAAGGTAAAAGGAAAGTTTACGGATACGATTCAGTGCTTTTAATTACTATAATTATTCTCATGGCGCTAAAAAAAAAACACTGGTAAAAAAATCTTTCTTTGCATCTTACTATAATCTCAGCTGAGATTGATCCTAGGATTTTATGAAATTTTTCCTCTCATAGCTTCTGCTTATGATCTGACTAACTTCAGTCCTTCTTGTTTAGTCGCGTTACTGTCGGCTACTGTTTAATTATGCATTTCGGAGTGAATTCAAGCAGCCAGCGGTTAATAGCTATAATTTAGGAGATTATATGGCCTACACAGATAAAGTGTTTAAAACAAGATAAACATCTGAATTGTATTGCAGAACATTGTTCGAAACTACGATGTTACACTTTGAACAGTGATACACTGAAATTGTACAATGGTACAATGAAGTTACTTTAGAATCCTTCACATCCCCGACTACAGATCGCTAGGGATTATTTTAGCATCGCCAGAAAATATTTTATTTTCAACGTTATCCTTCAGTAACTGTTTATCTGAACAGTTTATTCTGTAAAATACTTTCAAACACAGTTTTGAGAATGATTAAAAATCTTTCTTTAAAAAAAGTGATCATACTTTCAGGTAGCTACTCATTATCTGAAAGAAAAGCAGTCTTGCTCGGCATATCGGTCAGTATCGTGCTTCTTTAAAGTTTAAAGTAGCGGTTAAATAAACCGCTTCCTTCCAAAGGATTGTGAATGAGACAAATCCTCAGCACTTTGCAGCACTCAGTGATTCTTTGCAGCACTTCTTCGAATAGAATTGTTTATCTCGTTTTACTTTTCGCCTTCGAATAAACCGTTTTTATCTCGTCTACTACTTTTCCTTATTAGGGAAAATCTTCTACAACAGCTATATAAAAAAATACCCCTAGGCTAGGACTAAAAAAATTATAAGGTCGTTAGATTTAGAGACAGTTTCTCGGGATTCCAAGATCATCTGCGAAACAATAATTTTACGTATAACCGGTTTTGAGACATATTCTTCGTGCTGTATCTACTGAAAAATTATTTACTGACAATTTTATTAAATATAAAATCTGTATTTGATTTTAACAGGAAGTAAACTGTTTGTTTGTATTATTTTTCCCAATGAGATTTATAATATTAAATTTAAACATATGAAAATCAGTCTGTTTAGCTATTTAACAGACCTAACTAACATAATTACTACTCAGAAAATTTGTGAAGTTATTTATCAAATCATATGCAAAACGTTTCAATATTAAACCATAATTCTAACCATTATGAATCGATTTCAAGAGTTTCAAAGATATCAAAACTTTTCGATAGTATGGATTTTTTTACCCCTTTTTTCGGCGAATGAATTATTTTGATAGAATATCTTTAAATAATTATTTTTTGCTGATTATACGGAGATTTTTTTGTAAATATGATATTACTTTTGGAGTCCGAATTTATTGAAGAGACTTATTTCATCTCTGTAGCTGCCACTTAAATTGGTTGTTAAATTAAGGCGAGTGTTTTACTACGTTTTTTTTCCGAATCATACATACTTATTATTCTACTGACGATGGTATCTTTTACCCCACTATTAAGCTAGTTTTTCACCAGTCGAATCACCGATTCAACAGAGCGCGTCCATTATACTGCATTTGGTTGATGGGTTGTCTGGCGGCCATCGTAGATATCGTTGTATATAGCCCTCTTGTGGTTTAGTGAAGTATTACAATATATTTAATAGTGAAGATGAAATTTCTACTGCAAGTTATCTGGATTTTGAAGAAGATACGAGACATTTCTCGTAATATTGAACATATAATGTACAATGTGGCCCCGAAGTCCCTTTACATGTTAATAGCATAGTACAATTTGATAAGTAGATAAACATTGTTATGAATAAAAACAAAAACAGTATATTTCGACATTTATGTCTGGTTAACATTAACATTTATAGTGAATAACATTTTTACAAAGGTTCAAGGGTAATATTGATTTGGAACAATTCATTTAGCCGTGTGCGGATACTCACAATAAAATGGGTTGGAGTGCCGTCTTGAAGTGTAACGATGTCAGCTGTTGCTCTTGCAGTTAATTCTGGAAGTAACCAGGTGTTAATCATGTGAAAATAACTGTACTGGTTCACAGAACCATCAAAGAAATATGGTCCAAGCAGATGGTCTGCCATTTACCCTGCCCAAATCATAAGACAGGCGTATTGCACTCGATTTCCTCATAAAAGTGCGGATTATCATTTGCCCAAAAAAAGACGTTACGATTTCGTGAGCAACGATAAATCGCACACTCATCAGAGAACATAACGTTTTTGTGTTATTCACATGATTAACACGTAGTTGCTTCCATAATTAACGGCAAGAAGAATAGCTGACATCTGTACACAACAAGACGGCGCCGCATCACATCTTGCTGCGAGTGACCGAACACGGCTAAATGAACTGTTTACAAACCAATAAACAAACCTTGAACCTTTGTAACAATGTTATTCACAATAAGTGTTAATGATATCCAGATATAAATGTTGAGATATACTGTTTTTTTTTTTTTGGATCATAGCAATGTTCATCTATTTATCTAACTGTACTATGCTATTAACATGTAAAGGGACTTTTCGCCCACACGTATACTATAAAAAGTTGGAAAAGATTTTCGTGCCCTAGAATATTACTTCAATTTTATTCACAAAAGCCCTTGTTACTGGATTACAGAAATATTGTGATTTATGTCCTCTTTAGAAGAATTGTGCACCTTTTTATAACGTAGTAGATATTCTTTGATTGTTATGAGTCCAGGTTGTTCAGTAATAGCAGTAATAGTTTTAATTTATGTAGAATTATTTTTTTTTTTTATATATATTAATTTTTATTCATAAAATCGCTTTGCAATTTTCCCACACTCTTTCACATTTAATGTAGAATCTAATAAATCATATTTTCGGAGATAGTGCTGTAGGACAAACTTACAATAATTCGTGCGTATTTTTTCCAAAAAATAAGGAAGATAATTCATCAAAATTGATGATCAATATTTTGATTTGTTTCATAAAAATTATTTTTATTATATTTATTTTCTAAAAAAAGGGGCGACAACGTTTGACGTAATTTCATAAATTAATATAAATCATTTATAAATATATAACTAAACACATAAAAATCTGTTTTCATTTCCCAACATTTAATCTTTAAAGAAAAATCAATTAAGATTAATAGAAGGGAAAACCTCTGTATTTTTTCTTCATAAGAAAAAAAATCTATCGAATTATTTTTGAAAAACAGCTTTTGACATCTCGAAAAGGTGAAAATATATTTTTTAAACTTTAGAATTTTAGTAATTTTTTAACGTTCGGTTCACATTATACCAATAAATAAGATTTGAACAGTTGCATTTGATAATGATAATTATGGAGCGACTGCCTGCTTAAATAAGCATTCTTTCACGTTTTTTTTCATCCAGTGTAGACCGACCTTAAGGGGATCTGGGTATTTGCATCGATCCGCGCGCACCATAACTACGTATTTCTTTTAATATCTGTTTACTCTTATTCTACGTTAATGCTATTCTGAAGGCCATCGAAATACCGTAATGTGTTTTACATAATAATAGGTTTTATTATTTCATAAATACATAACCGAATCGATTTATTCATTAATAACTAATGATATTTAATTTATTCATAATCAAAAAGTACAGTAATCTGTTTTAATATATTAATAGTGACCGTATTACCTCGCATAATAAAATTTTATGTATCTGTTTTACTCTTTTCATCATTTTAATTATAATTCACGTATATCCCAGATATATAACGCGTAAACATTCATAAATTAGTCTGTATTTATTACTACGTAGTCCTACCTTAATGCATTTTTTACTGATGTTTTGATCATTTTACTCTATGAACAATTTGTATAATGTGCTTATCGTACGTCCAAGGTGAATTACATTTTATTTTACTGAAATGGCGGTGGGTGTCCGCCAGTTTTATTAGCTACAAACATCGGTAATTTGTACAATCCTTCGTACATTATTGTTGGTATTTCAATCTTATAAACACATTATTTTTAATTAGGTTGTACTCGAACTATTATTATCGAAATGATTAATCGCAGTATCTATTGGTATATACGTAGATGCTTATGGGCGTACATTATTATTTACATACTAGTATAAAGGAATGTTAATGGACCTTTAAGCTGGTATTGGCTTCCGCCTGGACCGGTCGGGAAAAATGGCTCTAAAAATGCGAATTCTAAAAAACTTTATATTGATTTCATCTTTACTAAATTACATGAACTATCAATAAAATAATTATGAGCAAAGAAATAATAAAAAGCAGAAAAATCAGATAATTATGATGTCGAGATTCTCTAGCTCGGAAATGGCTTTGAGAACCTAATAAATCATTAAAAATGTAATAAAATAAAATTTAGTGTAATTCAATAATTATTTATTTCCTCGAAACCGGTATTATAGAGCTATCGAGTTACGCACAGGATGGTAATAAAGACGTTAGAACGTTTAACGTATTCGTTAAAGTACTTTTTTTTTTTTTATTAAATATTGAACGTAACAGCCCACTGGGCTCGATCTAGCAAATCGGTTGTTAGCAGCTGAATTTTAAAGTCGAAGATTACGAGATTCAATTCCTAGTAAAAGCTAGTTGCTTTTATAAGGTTTAAATACTAGACGGTGGATATCTATGTACTTTGCCAGTTGGGGTTCAGTTGACCATATGTCTCAAGAATGGTCGTCTTGGCCTGCACAATACTACGCTCATTTACATATCATCCTCATCTCACTGGGCCGTGGGAGTTTGCTTATTGTTTTCTATAACTATACTAGTTGAAAGATTGTAACGTACACATTAAGAAAGAAAGTACTGAACAGCTGATATGAACTAGAAAGGTTTAATGTAATTAATTCCTTGTGATAATTTTATTCACAGGTTTAATTAATATAACGACGTGTTCGGAAAAATGTAAGTAGTAAAAATAATAATTTTTTTTGTGGTCTGTGCTTTACATTTTAAGAACTTTCATCGATTAATTAAGGTAAGCGAACTCAGCTGTATTGTTTTCAATTTACCTTCAGTGATTGTCTCTATTTACAAATATTGTTAATATCAATGAACTTTTAACAATGATAGATAACGAAAGATCAATATTCATACAAGCTAGGAAGTTAGAAAGGATTGAGATTGGTCCCAAATTCACAAAACCATACTTTATCGTCGCTAAACTTGTAAGAGATCCATAATGTTAGTTTTCATATTTACCACTTCCCACATAACAGATGTTTAAATAGTTCTGAAATGTATGTTTTACATTGCTTATTTCAATGATGTAAAACGCGAATAGAAGGAAAAGGCCGCAACGTATTTACTACATACGATATGACATTTGAAAAAAACCTTTACGTTGACCTTCAACCCAACACAACGTAGACATTCGATACTTATTTCATGCTAACATTTTTGAAATGCCCCACTAGAAAAAGATGTTGTTCAATGCCAAAAGTGCCAAATTTATTCTCACTCAAGCGTACTGTAGGCACCCTTTTTGTTACGTGAAGTGCGCTTGTGATCAACCGACTTTAAAGAAGCACAGAAGTAATCCAACGAAATGCATTTGTACGATTGGTCCCATCCGACTAACTATAAAAGATGTTCTATATATAAGGAAATTCCTTCAAATTAAACCCAAAATTTAAACTTCAAATTTCTCTTATAATAATGAAATTCAACACCGATCCAAGGTGCTCTTAAAAAATACGTAATGTAACATTTTCAAAGGGTGACTAGTTTGTTTCTTATCGGATCGCCTACAGTCTTTTTGATTATGCCACCTGACATACACATATTCTGTTACTTTCTTAATCTTACAGTGTTTTACATTAATTGCCATATCAAATGTTTTTTTCGTTATTTTATATAATTATTGTTCGGATGATATTTTTTTTACATGTAATAAATACTCAATTTAAAATTGATCATTAATTTATCTTTTTTTTTGAACGGCAATGAAAGAATGCACTTACGCACTTCCTGCAGGGTCTGCAGGGGTGTGTAGGGCTGGAAGCACGCTAGCCGCCCTGACCTAGCAAAGCTAAGTGGGCACTGGACATGGAGCCGTAGCGACCATGAAACAGTGTTACTCCCACCTCCTAGACTAAACCTCCTTCACCATCTTTGCAAGAGCGGCTGGAATCGCCTCTTGGCATGCCATCGGCCAGCCCTGGAGGTCATGGCAGCAGATTAAACTATCAGTTGCCCTTCTTACTTGGGCTCCTGCAGCGGAGCCCCCCTTCGGGGTCCTCTTGGGATCGTTAGAGCGAGGCGACTTCCCGCTTGTGGAAAGCCAACACGTTCCTCCTCCAAGAGGCTACCCGTCCCGTCCTACTAACCTGACCTAAAGGGATGGCATGCGCATTGAAAAATGCGCGAGTGCCCCTCCCCCACCACGCGTGACCTCTCATACCTAAGAGGTGCCCGCGTGCTTCATCGGAAGTACCCCGATCTAGTGCAGTTTTGCATGATTAATTTATCTTAGTTTGTATGTCCTTATGTAGTTGACTGTCGTAAGCCTAAATCTAACTTTTTGAAATTGAATTTTTAATCACATATTTATTGACCTAAATACATTTCTACCGTGACTTGTTTACTTCTGAATGTATATTATAAGTATCCAGCCTTTACGTTATATTATCTTTCTAGCAGATTTCAAAAAAATAAGATGGTTTTCAGTTCAGTTATGTAATCTTTTTAAAGTGCAACATTTCTTAACGAAAAATTACATCGCTCACATAGACGATTAAAGACTTTTTTTTTTATTATTATGTCGTAATGAATATATAGTTTGATACTCAAATAATTTTTTCCGCGTGATTTCAAGAAACTTTTTCGGAAAACTTAAGGTGAAAAGGTATACATATTTCCACATTCCAGAGCGTAGTCTTAAACATTGTTTCCTTACATTTTGTCTCATTTTTATCAAATCGCAGATTGCTGTATCATATGCGTTTCTTGTCAGTATTGGCTTGTTTTCACCCCCGAGTAGGGGGTGAAACCCACTATTCCTTTATAGTCCTGCTCTGTTTTTAATACAACTGAAAAATCTAGTTATAAAAAATAATAATAATAAAACTCACTTTAAAAAGCAGTAACAGTACCTAACCACTGATTATAGCTTTTGCATTCGAACAATTTTGTCTGTTTTCTGAAGAGGATAGTTCATTCATCATGATCATGAACCACCCTCTTCAGAAAACAGTCAAATCAGAAAAAGACTAGTGAAAGGAGGCTGAAAAGAAGACTTTTGCCACACTATCAAAGCACTCATTGCCTGAGATTCCAATATGGCTGGGGATCCAGTGAAAGCTAACTGTTATGTTACACTGAGACATTTCAGAGATGTTGATTATCCCACCGAGCTGGTCTAGTCGTTAACATCATCGCAAATCAGCTGATTTCGAAGACAATAGTTCGAAGGTTAAAATTGGAAAGGTACCTTTTACCTTTTACTTACCTTTACCTTTTATACCGTAATTTTATACGGATTTGAATACAAGATCGTGGATACCGGTTTTCTTTGGTGGTTGAGTTTCAATTAACCACACATCTCAGGAATGGTCGACCTGAGACTATGAAGCTCAGTGTGTAGTGGGGAAAAAAGCTGGATAGGCTAGGGGCGTATAGACGCCAATCGGAGCCGATGTTTTAAAATTAAAGTTAGTTGGTTTTACTTCGATTTGGACTTTAGTCCAAATCGCCGAATTACAATTGAAATTTAAAGAAGATTTGAGAAATGTTACTTCATTTGAAATATGAATCCATCAGTGCGACTGATCAATAATTTTTTTATAATGTTATATTTGTATAGTTGGCAAAAAATGATGCGTCATATTTCAGCATTCTGCTGTATAATTTATATTTTTAATACGAACTTAAAAATAATTTGTCTTAAAAATAGATTTTTCTTCCTTTTATCAATAATAAAAGTATTATTCGATGGAAAAAATTGTGTTTACTAGGTGAACATTATCCGTTATAAAATTATTATACGTTGTGTAGAAGATAGAAAAACTCTCACAAGAAGCAATCGGATACATTAGTCAACAGAATTAAATTTTTTTCAAGTAACATTAATGAAAGTAACTGTATTTAAAGTATTTTTTTATTTTGCCCCTAAAGGTTCGAAAATAATATTCAAAATACTGTAACTACGGATTTTTAGAACAGGGATAGGGGGTTTGACTAAAAACAAAAGACATAATTTTTGCAATGTAATGTATATCAAAGAAAAATATATTTACATCTAAAACATGTTTTATCTAATTAAAGACGTTTTATTAAGGACCACATGCAGTAAAGAATATAAATTTTGCATAACTGTACCATACAGTAACAAATTTCGCTTTCTTTTTTTGAGTAAAATTTTCCCTTTTTAAAAACCATCAGTAGTCGCCCATCATAGATGGATTCCAGCGTCTCTGATGTCGTGTTCCCCTTATCATTATGCCTTAGTGAAATCTCTCTCCTTGTTCGTCATTTTCTGCACCCAAGTTTTCCCAGGAAAAAAATTCCAAATGAAGCCCTTGAAGCTCTGCTAATGTATCTATTACTTTTAAATAGCCATAAATATCCCTGTGTTTCTGTTTGTATTTAATTCGAAGTTTTCCTTCACTGTCACTGAATGAGCTAAAGGAATAGATGGTTTTTCGTTTCTTCTATGAAGCAAGTCTGCTTTTAGGCTGTATTTAGATGAAGCTATAAAAAAAGGCCACTCGGAAGGTACATGTTCCATACTTACAAGTTCCATACAAACCATCAATATCACAACAGTTGCTTAGCGATCCTTCCATTGTATAAAAACTTGAAAATTCTACATTCTGTTTTCCTTAAACTGAAACACTTGTAGATTTATGTAATAAGTTCCACTGTTGAAATCTGTTAACTTTCAATTCTATTCAAATTTGGTAGAAATTAAACTTTTTGTTTTGCAAACCCAGATCGCGTACCAAATCATTTAATTCGTTTGCGTTATTAAACGAGGCTCACTAATGATTGGTAAAAACGTGGGGTCAGTAAAAGCTGTCTCAAAAAGTTGTGAAACAGTCTCTGATGAAGAATAAGATCAATTGGGTAACGTAACGTTGTCCAAGTTTAAAGGCGCCATGGGCACTAGCAATTCGTAGATGTGAGGAATGAGCCTTAGTGCTGAAGACAAATTTGGATGCAAAATTTTGTCCTTTTAATCTTTTTTAATACTCCTCTGTTTTAGTAATCCAAAAGTAGCAATCACTAACACAGTCAGAAGATTCTCTCCTCACCATAGGAACAATAAACAGCATAGAAGTTTTCATGTCGTGCATGCACTGCACTAGATTTTCGTGACAACTCGCACAGCAAAAATGAAAAGCCCAACATTTATTATCTTGATCTCCAATTTGGCACTTAAAATATAAAAAGCAACCTTGTTTTTACTTCCTTAGATACAGATCCAGTCTGTGAATTTAAAGTAAACTTCCACATATATAATAAAACTTATCCGCTGGATTTTTGCAACATTGACGACAAGAACTTGCCATTTTATATAAAATACTACAAAATCACTAAAAGATACTTGACTATACGCAATACAGAATCAAACTATACTTTAAAGAAACATAACAGAGTCTTTAAAAGCTCGTAGAATGCGGTGGGAATACCCAGTGAAACCAGATGTAAATAATTCCAGATAATTCAAAACAGGTTAACAGGTACACAGAAATGGAAGGGTGGTAGGACATTTCTGTGAAATTTTAATAACTAGTAAAACGAAACACAAAAAGAGCGTTTTTATTAATGTTATAAAAATCACGTCAACCAGTGTACATTTTTTACTCTAATTCATGCAAATCTTGTACTCTTATCTCGGTAACGATTGAATGTGTAAATATCTATCCCTGAAGTTTAACATTGCTGTTTTCTTTAACACCGTTATTCTAATAATTTATTCTACGTCGTAAATAAAAGTTGTTATTATCATTATTGTTATTTCATCACTAAATCGACATTGATGTTAACCAGTGGGTCAATTGTAGACGGTTCAGATGTCAATTGATCCGCCGACCTATCATTTAACCAATAATAATTTATTTTAATCTGTTACATTTATGGTCGATCACCGAAATATGCTTCAATGTGTGTGCGCGCGCGCACACACACATTCGTTTTAAACTTAATACGTAATTGGTTCTTCTCCTTTAAATTTTAGTTGTTTTATAGTCTACCTCGAACAGATTGTACCCTTTTATTCGGAGTTTCTGTGTAATAGATACTTTTAGATCGTTTTAAAATTTTAATTTTATTGTAATAGAGCATTAGAGCATTTTGATGTATTATTTTCGGCTGAGGATACCCAGGACATTGCCCAGCGTCTGACTAAAGGAGGCCCCGATTATTAAAGAGGCGTGGCATCAATTCTAAGCTTACGGCATGGATTTATCCAATCGCGTCGGATAAGGATAAGGATGTTAACGCATCGACAAATAATTAAAATTAATCGAAAACATATCATCTGTAATCAACATATTTTATTGTTTAACCTCCGCAACCACCATTAAGGCATATCTTCAGAGGATGAGGTGAATGAATTGTAGCGTGTGTGAAAAATGCCGTGCCTGACCGGGACTCGAACCCGGGACCTCCGGATGAAAGGCCGAGACGCTACCACTCGCGCCACGGAGGCCGACAGTAACCAACATATTACTCTTGCTGCGTGAAGCAGATTTTATTTAGTATTTACGTATTTATTAATAGTAGGAAAAAAGGCGAGCCTATGGTCCGCCATGAAAATGTTACATGGTTTATGTTTCATTCCACTTGTTTGTTAAATGTTTTTGCCTATTGTAACTAAATAACTTTCATGACTTTATCATACTAATAACGACAAAAAGTTTTACAACGAAAAGTTTCAAAATCCTGAACATTTTTAGCTGTTTCTGGAGTTGTCCTTTTTTAACACGCCTTTTTATCCCCAAAACACAAATATAATTCTAGATAGATCTTTCATATCGTTCAAATGAATGAATCGTTTGAGAAGTATAAATCGTGTAAACGATTGACTCGTTCGTGCACTGCGGCAGCACCCGGCACACTACCATTATACCGCTATGCTATGCGCCAATAGCAGTTAAAATAAAAATGTGAACACATACAATTAAAAAACCCGTGCACCAACCATTTTTATTGGAAAGAAAGATCATTATATTTTACCTGATGAAATGCCTGGAATTCCTACCAGATGTATTTATTAGTCAGAAAGGAACCGCAAGCCAAAATTTCAAAATAATTATTACGAAAATCTCCTTGGCGGAATGATAGCGTCTCGGATTTTTATCCTGAGGTCCTTTGTTCGAATCCCGATCAGCCGTATCATTTTTCACGCATTACAAATTTCCATTTTCATATTCCCAATTACTTCTATGGTAATTCATCAGTAAAAAAAAAAATTATTCCAAATTTTATTTTCTTCTTCTTCTCTGAAATTTTTGATTAAATTATATCCCCTAAGATAGAATCCCAAAAAATACCTCAAGACGGAATTTCTGTTTGAAATTGATAAAACAATGAGTATGAAACTTTTTTGAAACTTTATTTTTTACTTTAATTTTCATTACTAGACATTTTTCGATTAAATACTTCAACTAGCAATAAATAAAAAGTTATGAGATGAAGGATAGAACCCTTGTTCTTGTTTCAAAAAAACAAAGAAGACTTTGAGGAAATTATTTTTTCCACTGGAACTTTTTATTATAATTCATCCACGGAGTATTAACTGAACAAAAGGATAGTTAAATTTTTTTTTCTATTACTTGCATCCTATATACGTGTTGAACATTATTTTTCATCAAGAAGAGGAGAATGGCTCACTGATAAATATTTCATTATAAATGAACGATAAATATATTTGTTTTTTTCTGAGATTTTAATCTAGTCAAATGCTGCTAAATCTGGACCGGTCCATACATACACGTTGTAAGTTTCGTTATAACAGGTTTTACCATTCATGTCTAATCCCATATAGGCAGAAATCGATATAATAAGTACCGATTGAAATAATGGGATTCGCTTAACTACTTTACAAAATGCAAAAAAGTCATTAAAGCAAATATGTTTCACGAATAAAACTTAATATAAAAAAGTGTCACAACAAATTCTCCATCAAATCACTGATGTCTATAGACAGTAGAACCGATTCTGATAATTAAATAAATCTAACAATTTTGACACTATTTTCTAAACTTTGCTCGTGCAAACCGTGTATCTATCTTTTACCACTCTACTTACGCGTTTGATCGACGTATTGTTACAAGGCTTACATATTAAAATACTTCATGCTGTAGATTTAGAACTGTTCTTAATCCATGGGATTTTCTTGACAGGCTTTTATAGATTGCTATAGTAATAAATTGATTGAAATATTTTATTTTACTTACCTCTTGAAATTAATTTTTTTATTTATTTATTTTTTTTTTTAAGTAAAATAAATTAATTGAGTACCCGACTTTGGATAATCAAATATCCAAAATAAAACGGATCATAACGGGTGTATCTCTAATAAAACATGATTTAATTAGAATCGAAATATTACAACAAAAAAAAAGACTGTAAAATACGAAACGCTCTCTGTTTAAATCGATGATAAATTTAACTGAATGATGTTGTCCTAAAAACCACATCCGATATTGATTACAGCACCAAAAGATTCATTTAGATCAATCAGTTATATAGTTTTTGATAAAATAATACTTTTTGATATAATAAAATTGTTTTCTTAGTAATTATTAATCTTATAATTTCTAATCGCATTTTATCATTCTATATAAGTTTGAAGTTTAAAAACCTGTGTTCACAATAAAAGTAAAAAATTGAGAGTGGTCTTATTTACTCTTTTGTTAAATTACGGAGTTTCATTTCATTACTGGAATTTGTTGGTCTTTAGAAAACTAAAGGGAAAACTAAAATAAATAAAGTACTCGTTAGATTGAATTCCCAATTTTGTGAAACGCGCAAATAAAATAAAACTATTTATCACTAACATAGAGGTATTTTTTTCACATTGTTCTCATCCAGTTTGGTTTTTGAAACAATCTGTTATTCATTTACAAGTGATTTTACAACTGATAGCTGTTGAAATCAGGAATAGTTCTGTTTTTTTATTTAAATTATCTTTATTACATTACGGAATAAATAATATTTTTTTATGTATATTTGGGCTTTTTAATAAGTGCTACATAGCCGGCCTCCGTGGCGGAGTGGTAGCGTCTCGGCCTTTCATCCGGAGGTCCCGGGTTCGAATCCCGGTCAGGCA
>JAAAKQ030127605.1:0-13605 GCA_010016005.3 Zanna intricata | reverse complement strand
TTGATAAATGGTCGCAAGAAAACGTTTTTAGGTACAAGTAGCCCTTCGTGGCACTGACATTCGGTCTTATGCTCTAGTGCGACCGAATGGGGTGGTGGCGGGAGACATGTCAGTAAACCAATACCATATAAAAAGCCGAACTAATAGCCAAAGAAGTTGTCAATAGATATGATGGGGAAAGTAAATCGGTATCTAGAAGGAAGACAATCTTTCCTGGCAGGAGAGATAGGATTTTTCTAACACTGGGAGATGGACGCACAAACTGATACCAAGGCTGGGTCCGTGGTGGGAAGGGGACATGGTGGGATGAATTATCATCTCACCCAGTTCCTCTCGGGTCACGGCAAATTTATCTCATATTTAAATAAATTTAAGTGTAGACCATTGCTGGGCTGTGACTACTATGGGGAGGTAGACACGGCCGAACATGTCTTCTTCAGATGTGAGAGATGGAGCGATGTAGCAGCATCATTGGAATAGATAACACCAGAAAATGTGATAGATTACATGCTAGACAGTGACGATGAACAATATTAAAAACCTAGTCCGCGAAATTTTACAGCTGGAGGAGAGAGAATATGAGGAGTGGACGACACTCTTAGAAAAAAATAGGATATTAAAGTTTGGGTGGTGAGGAGTTTTGGAAGTCCGTCTTACGAGCTCACCCAGTTCTTGAGTGGGCACGCTAGCTTCGGTGACTACCTACACCCGATCGGGAATAGAACATCCCGTTTTTGAGGGTAATGTGAAGTAATGGACTCTCCGAAGCACTTGGATGCGGACAAGATGTACGTTGCCCAGTTGTTGAGGAGTTTGGGAAGTTGCCCAGGTTTCAGGAGTTTGACGATACCTTGATTACAAAAATGCAAATGCTAGGCGGTATGGCGGGCCTTACCTGACGTGGTGACTCATTTTTAACATCTAGTGGAGCCTGTGTGAGTCCGAAATATATGGGGTTTACGTAAATATATTCCCTCTCAAAAAAAAAAAGAAGTTACATCACTAGTGGAATGATTTCTCGAAGTTAGTTGCAGCGATCCTTCAAACCAAAAACGTGGAGAACAGGGATACGGATGCATAAGTTAGAAGATCATTGAGCCAACACATTTAATTCCCGTCCAGCTGCAGACGAGGATAATAATGCTCACGTTGAAGGTCTTCTGAAGAGCTCTTAGGATCTTTGATCCTACCGCCTTCGAAGGCATCTCCTGGGGCCGGCCATGGAACTGGCCCGGGGAAAGGTGAGATAAAAGGTTTAGTTGGTAGGGCACAGGCACACATACGCACTCTTAACATCATCTTGCAGTACCTGTGGCGGTTCCAACACGTCCGTAAATGAGGTTCCTCCGACTCATCAAAAAAAAAAATGTGTATATTACTCAAACATAATGTTTCTAATTGTTTACATTTAGTTTAATTACCTTGAATTAATGAAACTTACTGTATAAAATATTAAAAATTGTTGCTAGTAATGTGAAAGATATCAAAAATAATTAAAACTAATCTAACGAATACCTGCATTGTTGGCAATGGGATGTTTGAAAAGATTGATTACCCTAGAATGGGTATATTTATCATTTCCATTAAATCTATTTTCTTGGGAATCAGTGAATAAATATTAAAATCAGCCCAATTTTTTATTTATACAAATAGGAGTAGTACTCAATAAATATGATCGTTATCAAATAAAGAAGTAGAATGATTGATATAAATGCACATGCAAAAAATTACTTGAATCACTGAATCGAATTATCTGGAATCTATGAATAACATGATACACTTACATATTCCCTCTAGCACGTGTGTGTATGTATGGTCGATTAGAGCAGCAGTTCAAGAGAGACGTTCTCAGTATAGAAGTGTTACAACAGCCATAGTTTTGTGTGGGGAAAATGTAGTAATAGATTTAATCATTTTGAATGTTGTTCAAAGAGGTTAGTTTGAATTTGTTAGCAGGATAGAGTGACATATTTGCCAAGAAAGGAAGAAAACAACTTTGAGAAACTGAGAATAATGCAACTGAGCAAAGGGTTGTCAGAAACCTTGCTGTTTAGTTCTACCATGACAGAAAGAACTAAAAATCAGTAAAAAAGAAATTATAAAATTATAGAATAATATACAAACCATTTCTTTTGTCACGACCTTTTTATTATTCTATTATTTTATTATTTATTCGTTATGGTGAAACATTTAAACATTACTCGTCTTCATTCTTCAGCAAATTGGGTTAATGTTGACTGCAGGGCCAATTCCTTGGTGAAAAGAATAATAACGACAGGTCACCGAGCTGATTACACCTACATTTCTATACATTTGACATTATTATAAATTATATATTACATTTTTTCATATATTCTACTCAATGTAGAAAGCAGCGGGAAATAACTCACTCCTCACTTTCTTTAATAAGTCTTGAATAAGATGCTTATAATCCCTGAAAATGCTTGTTTTTTTTTTGGAAATGATGAATGACTTAATACGTTATCTACAAAGGTTACGTAATTAAAATATTATTGCACTACATATTTTTAATTCAGAAACTAGCATTTTTCATTGACATAAATATTAGGTTGCATAATCTGATAAGCAACTGATTTTGAAGTCAATGAACCAGATACTTTTTGAGTCAATACCACAAAAATTCAGGTGATATTCTTCTAAAAATGAAACTCTCAGTCTGTTAATTTTAGAACTATATTTACAGACATTATTATTTTCAGAGAACGTTAGTTTGACTGGTATCTTTTTACCTCATGAGAGTTTAGATTTCATAATCATAAGAAATATTACGATAGTAGATTAGTATAATTAATATTTCATGCGTTTTGGCAACAGTAACCTTTATACAGATAATAAGTTACTTATTGAAAATACTGATGATCAGTTGCTGAGAGCATTGTTTAGGTTATACGAAATTTGTGGAGCATACAACATGAAAATCGCTCTGGATAAAAAAAAGATGGTACTTTTAGGAGAGAATTCATTGAGAACAGAAATTATGAAACACTTGAGCGTATTTGTCGTTGTAATTACCTGGTTTTGATATGGGTTATGGCGGTGATAGAGAAATAATAAAGAAGAAACTTAAGAAATTCAATTCTGCGTGCGGTACTTTTGGAAGTACTTTCACTAAAAAAAGCTTTAAGAGAGACTCAGAATGAACCTTTATCTTATTACGGATGTCCTAGTGCTCTTATATGGTGCAAAACAACTTTACAGTCCTATACAACAATTCCATAACTTCTGTGAATTATTTTCTTTGAAATGAGATTTTTACAGGTATTAAAGTAGTGAACTTTAAGGAAGGCATAATGAAGATTCCTGATATGAGTTAAGCATAGAACGATGTTTAAGACAAAGATTGATACAATTTAAGAAAGAGGAGAATCACTTAAAAGGCATAGCAGAAGACAGAACTTCGAAAATGGAAAATATTGGGACGTATTTTTTAGAACACATCCTAAGAAGAGAAGGCGTGATGATTTGAGACCGGAACAGGCGAATGCCTAATCCTTGCTAGAGAAGAAGAAGAAGATTTCATGTACCTATTTTTAATACCAATCATTGCGTTACGTACATTTCTTCAATTTAGCAGGAGATTAATTTCATAAAACGGAATAAAACTGAATTTCATAAAGCTGAATGAGAATAAAACATATAACATGCAGATACTGCATGATGTTTAGCAATATCTGCTAAGTATAGCTGATATTATTAATATGTTCAGATGGCTTTTCATATTTATGAATGTAAAATAGTTAGGTTACAATTTTAGGCTGTGAATAGTTAGTTAGTTAATAGTTTAGGCTGTTGATAAATTATCTGGAATAACTAATAAAAGCATAGAGATTCTTGCTAAATACTAATTAGTTTAAATTCTATTCAGTTTTAATTTTGAAAATGTGCCTAAAAATAATTTCATTTAAAATGTTTAGATATTTTCCATCTAATTAAAGAAAAGGTTGATTGAGAATACAAAAATTTGGGAGAAAAAATAATTAAAAGCTAATTATTATTCAATTATTAGTTTCTGAAATTGATGTGTCAAAATAATTTTTCTTATATTTTTGTTGAAATTGTATTGAATAAATATTTCTATCTTTTAATTCGTTGCACAAAGTAAAAAAATTATTGTGATTGCAAAAAAATTTCGGTTTCCAGATTTCAACAGAAATATCCATTTTGACAATTCCTGAATCCATTTTGACTAGCTCCAGCATGACATCTGTACATATCTATCCTGCATAACTCAAAACGATTAGCCGTAGAATGATAAAATTTTGGATTTTGGACTGTTATAACACCTACTTGTGCACCTCCCCTTTGAATTGCAATTGACTGAACCAAAAATGCCCAAAAAATCCTAAAATATCTAAAATCTTGGATTTTGTATTTTTTATTAATTGCAGTAATAAGCTCTCATTGAGAGCTTTTCATCGATATATCATAAGTAGTACTGATTTTCATTGGTTCCAGAGTTATACCCAAATTAAATTTTTAATTAATGAAATAATTGGATCATATAATAGGAAAGCAGTTTCGAATCAGACTTCATCTCCTTTTTTCTTTTGTTTTATTTTTTATTTTTTTTAAATTTAAATATATTGATTTATAATAATTATTAACCTCTGATTATAACGAAAAATTTTACGATGAATAAGAAAAAAACACAAAAAAATGAAGAAAAAATCAGAAGTTGTACATAAAATAAAATTTTATGTATTTTTCATTAAAAAAATAATAAATAAAAAAAAAAAAACATTTATATGCAATTTAATAGGCGTCAAGGAAGTCATGTGGGGTGTCCATATCAGATTTTTTTTTATCAAATAATATAGTCGATGTTTAGGAATAGTAGAACATAATACTAATATATCATATTGGTTTCTTCCAGAATCTTTATTTATATATTAATGTAAATCAGATTTTGTTGAAATACTTTACTCAATTTATCTTTATCACAAAAAAAAGTTTAATTTATTAAAAAAAGGTTAATTTAAAGAACGGTACATAATTAAGAACATAATAAAACATCTTTTTTATCTTTGTATTTCAGTAACACCTGCTCCAATAGATTCATGTGGAAATTTTTAGGAAGATATGCTTTTATTTTTACTATTATACATATTAAATTAGTTTAACAAATTAAATTGGTAAAAAGTATTGGATAATTAATAAAACAATTAAATAATAATGAATTAAATATTGGAAAATGATGTGACTCATTCTTCAGTCTATTGTTGAAATAAAAAGTTTTCTTATGAATAATTTTTTTCTAGAGTACTAAAAATCAATCTGTCTTCCTCTTTATATTAATAAATAATTTTCCGATATAAATATCAGAAAAGTACATGAATATTTGTTAAAGAGCTGCACAAAATCTCTGTAAATAATTACGATTCTTAGATAAGAATTATTTATACTTTTCTATGAAATACGAAAATAATTATATATTTTTATTTACACCAAGATTTTTCTTGTTGCACTCAAGAGCAGTAAAATATTATTATCATCAAGTCGTTTAATATCTTTATTTATTAAGAATATCAATATAAACAATCTAGCAGGGTAATTCCAAATCTTTAGGAGGTACAAACAACGATGTAATTCTTCTCAGCCAGACCTATTATTAGTAACAAAAAGACATTATTTGGCCCCTTTTGTTTTTGTTGTTCTGTCATTTGACATAATTAGTTTCTGCTTAATTAAGTCTGAATTTAGCTTCAATTAATTATTTCTGAATTTAATCTCTTATATATATATATATATATATATATATATATAATCTCTTATATATAGAAAGTTAGTACGTATTTTTCAAAAATACGCATAAACCACTGATGTGATAAATGGTATTATCTCCTTTCTCTTCTCATTTTAATTTTTTACAACCATGAATTTTATCTAACAGATCGATTCTTCAGATTTTTAAGTTTTATTGTATTGTTAAATATTTATTATATTCTGTTTAATAGTTTATAATTTTAGAATGCAATAATACATAGAATTAGTTTTAGTTTCATATTTAGGCTGATCAAATACTTTTCTTTGAATAGGGTTACTATTATATTCTGTTTAATAGTTTATAATATTAGAATGCAATAATACATAGAATCAGTTTTAGTTTCATATTTAGGCTGACTCAAATACTTTTCTTTGAATAGGGTTACTATCAATATAAGAAGCCAATTAAGGCGGAAAAAAATTAGTTGTACCAAAGGAAAAATGAAACTAAATTTATATCCTTGTTAGCTAAATTAAATTTGTTCTCCGAATATTTCCCATGTTCCTTGTAGAACTTCTAATATAGCTCTACAAGTATATTTTTTATTCAGATTATCTGCAAAAACTCAGACTGATTTGGATGATATTTTTTATTCTTCATATATGGGTAACTAATTTCACTTTTTCCGCATAGATAAAAATGTTTTCAATGCAATTTGTGTTTTAAATCTGTCTTCTTCTTTTCCTACATTAAGTAAAAGACATTTTCTTTTTTGTATGAAATAATTGATTTTGAAAGAAGGACAATAATGGATTTTAAAATTATTTAGTTCATTATGTGACTTGTTCTTCGGCACTCTCAAAGTCTATTGATGATTTTGTTAATTTTACTAAGTCTTATTCTCTAATTCATTAGAATATAGTTCACTGTTATTAAAATTAAAAACAATTTCTTCAATCAGTACATAAAATTTATAATGATTAGAAACTTTAGATTTGTTAAATAAATCATATTAGATCAGCATTATATTTTCCCGAAACCTTATACATATTCCTTAACAATTACAACAATAATTAAAGACATATCATTGTAACATATGAAAAACATCATCTCTTGATTAATTTTACTTTTATCTTGGAAAATTAACATCCGTCAGAAACGTAAAAAACATTGTAAGAGACGTTCTAAAGCAACAAATTAATGTAAACCTTTCTGCGGAACAACATATTATATACAGTGACTACAGTCAGTACGAAAATGAATACGAAATAAATTTAAATAGTAATTGACTATGCGTTTGAAGATCACTAACAAAAAGTGCTTGCGGTGTTGTCATCTCATAGATTGTCACTACAAGTGAACTAAACACAGAAAAGTTTTATTGTAGTTTTTACTAACTCTAAACTTTGCTTAAATTTGTAATTTTGCCCCACAATGTAACTTTGTGATACATATTTTAAATACAGTGTTTTAAGTAATTTTAGCTACCATTACTATCATATAAAACTAAGCCATGTTTGAGAACGTAACATTTTTTACATAAATATATTATGATTTGAATTTTGATCAAATACATTTTCAAATACGTAAAAAGCCCTTGCACATTATATTAAATATAACGGGATATTAAACTTAACATACTTTTTCTTCTCATAATTAATTCTAAATTGTTTTTTGTGTCCTTGTCCGTATACTTTGATCCTATCTAATCGTTTATTTATTTATTTAAGGCAAGTTAAATAAAATATTTTATGTTTGACAGTTTTTCTATTTAAACTATTCCAGAAAGAGTATTCATAGTTTTCAAAAAAGCACAACCTTTGCTATTAGAATCTAATTAAAAAAAATCATTTTTAAATATGTTTTTTTTATGTTTTAAAATTAGTTATGATAACTGTATATAAAATGTTAATAATAGATATTTTTCTTGTTGGATTTTTTCTGTTATGGATATAAAAAAAAATACTTATAATTACCAAATTCATGTAATGATAGAATAAATAATATTATTACGTAAAATGTTTAAAAAAAATACTAAACAAGTTGATGTATTTATAAAAAAAAAATCCAGTAACTAACCACATATACTGACTGACTCTTTTTTTTTTGTTGATAAGTCTACTAAATCGATTACATTTATATCATTTACCTTGAGTGTGATCCAATTTACTCAAGGTAAATTGGATCAGACTGGCAATCACATGATAAGCAGTTCCTAGTGAAACTCCTCAAAAATTACACTAGTATTACAAAGAACTTTTGTGGAAATTAGCATATTTATAATGGGAAAAATGAACATAATTAACCTACGTAATAATGAACACTAACATAAACACATAATTAATGTTAAACAACAAACAATAGAACAAGAGAAAGAAAAATAAAAAAATGTCATATACAGCAAGAAAAACGATGAAGCAAATAGAATAAAAAAACAAAAGAATATGCAATAAGATGAAAATAAAAATTAAAGAGATAATGCACAGCATTCACAGCTGAAGAAACTCTAAAGATACTACTACGTTTTGGACCCTCAGGTCCAAAACTTGTAGTGTTTTAATCATCAATATTATATCCGTCGTCTAAGGGGTTCACGGTTAAATAATTCACGTGATTGTTAAGTCATACTTTGTACTAAAACGTTGTATTTTTTCCGGACGTGTCATAAAATTAAACATTAGCGTATATCTCTATTTTTGGCAAACCAAGGCGCCTCTGATATACACCTCTCTAGTTTATTTTGGAACCGCTGTAAGGTTTCGATACTGGGCTTACTCGCAGTACCCCAAACTTGGGCCGATCCCATTGGTACAAGTTGATTTTAGAATAGCTGAATATACTAGCACCTTATTAGATAAAGATAATTGAGAACAACTGCAGAAAAACCAACTTACCTTGAATTTTATCTCAAGTTGCCTTCTCTTCTTTCTTATATAAATGTTTCACGTTAGCCGATTTAGACCAGGTATCTCACACTCTTATTTTGCAGAACTACAATGCCATCAAGTTGGACCCGTGAGCAATCACCTCTTCTCACCGTGAATGTCACATTGTTTTATTTTGCTTAGTTAACGCGTAATCCCCATGTATTCAAATATCTAAAGATTAAATGAAACTCAAATTGTAGGATATTTAATGCTTTATTTGGGCTGTCATCAAGAGCGAGAATAGCTATATCATCCATAAAGTAAGCGACAGTAACCTGTTCTGTAGACGAAAGGCTATAGTAAAGACAGATTTCAAGACGGGCCCCAAGACAGAACCGTGTAAAGGCATAAACAAATAAAATTACTTAATAAGGATAAATTCAGAATTAAACTTCATTTATTACATGTTAATATATGGAACAAGATTAAACAGTGGTTAATTAAACTTTAATTACTTGAGAGTACAGCGATCTAAATATTTGTTTCAAATAAGTTAAACAACTTCAAGAAAGCTAAGATAATTTTAATTTTTAAAAAAATATATTTAATATAAGAAGTCGAGTTGAAAAAAAAAGAATTTTAAGAAAAATTTATGAACCAAAATATGAAGATGAAATTTACAAGTTGAACAAAGAAAAAGAAATTTACAAATATACAGAAAAAATTGTGGATTAATCCGGAAAAGAAGACTACAGTTTTATGGATATTTATTCACAACGAACAACCAATGATTGACAGAACAAATATTTTATTTCTATACAAAACAGTACACAAAGACCAACAAGTTTAAAGAAATAGAAACAGGTCTAAAAACATTAAATATTTCTCAGGATACGTGTAAAGAGAGAGAAAAATTCAGAAAAGTAATTCGAGGATCTAAGTTTCCAGAGAGAAAGCAAAATAAAGGTATAAACCTGAATAGATGGATAGAAGAAAGACAACAACAGATCAAAAAAATAAAAACCTTTTGGGGAAAGAAAAAGTAGTCAAAACTATATAAACGCGATTAGTAGTTGTCTGAAAGAAAAGAAAAATATATAAATCGGAGCTACTAACACAGTATTCTCTTTAGCTTATTAATATGTTTTTTTTTTCTCTCATAAAGCTTGTTAATATAAAACGTTTTAGTTTTGTTTAAAAAATATGTCGTCTAAAAAAAACAAAAAAATTACCTATAAAAAAAAATTTGTTCCCAATTAACGTGAGGCAAGAGATCTACATTTAGATAAAAAAGAAGGAACAGAACGTGAAGAGAAAATCAAAGAAAATCCTACTAAGCTTGAGACATTATATTTGTCTCTTAATTTTCAAAACGTGTTTGCTGAAGTTTTTCAATGAAAAATTATTTATCAGAATAACACTACTCTAGCAATTCAACTCTAAAACGTGATTATAAAATAAAAGATGCTAAAAATTCTTAAAGTACATAATGTTATTTTTCCACTTATATGTATTATCTTGGAGATTCTTTTTTCAAAATACAAGATAGTTCAAGACAAAAATATCCATCTAATTGTTACAGTTTGTTGTTAGGAAACTTTAAAAATTATACAGGATAGATTAAAAAACTCACCGTTTTTTAATAAAAATATATAATTTCTATTTGATTTAAAACGTGTAAGATGATACATAAAATTTCTATGCTAGTAACTAGGGGATTACAGACTATTTTATTCAAGTTCTACATAACCTAAGTTTTTTACACAAATTGGCAAAATAAGTTCAGTAAGTTTAATTAACTTAATTAGAAAAAAGTAAAATTATATTCCCCAAGTTAACAACAAATATTTCCAACTGATTTTTCTTTCAATAAGTATGGTTAATTTTTATAAAAAAATTTCTTAATTTTTTATTAAAAAAAAAAAAAATAATATTTCAACAGCGACGTTACTTAAATATTTAAACAATACATATTATTAGTTTATTTTTCATCAGTACAAGTTCTTTAGAATGAAGAAACTGTATTATTTTATTTGCAAGTTACATTAAAGAGAAGTTTGAAAGAACAATGTTGGTCTTCGGGTTATCATAATAAATCTCTCTGTATTATTATGGAAGTTAGTTAATTTTTTAGTCTCGGCCTTTCATCCGGAGGTCCCGGGTTCGAATCCCGATCAGGCATGGCATTTTTCACACACCTACAATTCATTTATCTCATCTTCTGAAAATATACTTAATTATGGTTCCGGAGGTTAAAAAAAAAAAGAAAAAAAAAGTTAATTTTTTCCTACTTTCTACTGAGCAATATTTCTAAACGATCCTTCTTTTACATATCTTTTCATAAATAATTGTGGTATAAATTGTAATAAATATATTTTTTTTATTTTTTTACGAGTTTGATGAAATTGTCATTTACGCAACCCTGGGCAAGACCAAGCAGTGTCGGACGAGCACGTGATCGACAAGATGGTATTAAAAGCCTATGTGTACCCGCACCCTGCCGACTAAACGACTCTTACTTCATCATTTTCCCTTCAGTGAAGCATTACTAAACCCCGTGAGGTGCCTTTGGGCTTGGAGAATCAGGAGTCCCCTGATTCTCCGCAGGGGGTTGTCTATTACCCTTCCCTCTCGTCAATATCTTAACCTAGGGTCACAACGGGTTTTTAATATGCCTAGGTCTTTTCCTGGCTGATCTATCCTCCTCGCCTCGGACTCCTTGCTGTCGATAATCTTGCAGTTGAGCATGGAGATCGAATCCCTCGTCTTTTCCTCCTGCTGTATCTGTGGCATGACGTTCTCGGGCGTAATAGGATAAAGGCTGTTACGCATGGACTCTCATTCCTGCAATGGAATACCACATACCATTGACTACCACTCTGTGGCAGCAATGCACAACTGGGATAAGCAAAAACTTGTAGCTTATCCTAGCAAGCAGCTCTATGGGGGCACACCCGCGAGAACAAAGGCAGTTTCAGCTGATAAAGTTCGATAAACGAACAGACCCGCCATGCTATACGCCATTGTACAGCCTCCAAAATGGGTAGACTCTTCGCAGATTTTAATGCTTTTCCCAAACAGGAAATCCATAAAGCAATATGGAATTAACCACCGGGAATAGACCCGACCTTTAGAAGATTTAAGAAACCTGATATTCCCCAACAGCCTGTTCAACGGAATCGTCTTCTCCGCCCGCTTAACAATTCGAGCGACGTGTTTGGTAAAAGCGCGTCTCCGATCGATACAAAAGCCTTCGACAACAACATGAATACCCACCGAGAAACGAAAAGGGTGAGCCAAAATAGGGTCAAACAAAACAGTTTGGCCAATCGTAATTTCATTTCCTTTTTAGACTACTATTTATTGTTTTATTAAGGAAAAAATTAATATGTAAGGAATAATAACATTGTTTGTTTTAATAAAATCAATAATATTTAAGAGAATTTTTGAATACATATCTTCTTTTATATTTCATAACTTTTAATAATTTTAATAAACATTTGTAATTTAATATAAAATAACAATATTTTTGAGATAATTAACATTTAAAAAAGATACTAATTAATTATTTCCTTTTATAATGTCACGAGTTGTCCGAACAAAGTTGGCTTGAAATAAAGAACAAAATATTATTAAACTTTTCCATTTCTCTGATTTTTTTAAGTATGGTCTGTGTGTAGGTTGGAGCATATGACATAATTAGTTAAAAAATAGAAATATCTACGATACAACGTTATGGTAAAAATAATTTTATATAACTAGCATGACAATTTACTGTAACATACATATTAAAAAATTTAATAGGAAAAAGAAACAAAAATGTAAGTCGGTAAGCAAACAGAAACTGTAAAGCAGTGGTCATCCCTTCCTTCATTTACCTCGTTCATCATTCACTAGCTATCTTGTTATATTAAAAAAACGAAATAAATCCAATTATAAATATCTTAACAGATGTAAATCTTATATATTTAACAGATGTAAATTTTTCCCCTTTGTATTTCTTCTGGTCTGAATTACATATTTTTTCTACTAAATTTTTATTAAAATAAAGTCTACTAAAATAGTAATCGGTAATTGAAATACTAATTTCAATTGGTAGTTGGAATTTTGTCAATTAAAATAACTAAAAAATTATAATTATTAATTATAAGTAAATTATAATTATAATTAATTAATTATTAGTACTTATTTATTTATTGCAATTATATAAATTAATTTCTATAAAAATTTATATGTAGCAATTAAGCATATTAATTAATTTAATTAAAAAAAGATCTATACCCGGCTACCCGGCATGTCATGGCAAATAGGACCGCCGGATATCCCGGCCTCCTCCGAACTGAGGTTTGCTTAGTTGCTGGTCCGGTCCGGGGAAGAAGGGCATAAAAAAAAGTACTGTGTCTTTGACTCTAAGTTTGATTAAAATTGTGGACTACCATTTTTTCTCATCTAAAATATTCGTTTCTCATTATTGTCTCCGATAACTGAGTTCCTAAACGTATATCAAGGACACTAAAAAACTTAATAATTAAATACCATAAATTAATTAATTCTTAAACAAGTAGATTAATTACGCATGGAAGGGAGAATTTTCAATATTTTGTGGAAAAATGAATGTTTTTATTGCATCCTTGAGAATTACTTTTTCTGAGGACAATGATATTATTAAAAGCCATTTCGTTAAAGGAAATAAAAGTGGTCACATGTAGAGTTGAATAACTATTGCATTACAACATTACAACGGGCTTGTCATATTGGTATGTGTAGTATATTCAGCTAAGTGAATGAACGTACGGGAAATGTTGAGTTTCCTATTCTACGAGTATTCTTTAGTAGTCCTGGCATTAAAATCTTGTTATTCTTAGAGATGAATGTGCCGTTTTAAAAAGATACTTTTTTTTTTTTTTTTTTGTTTTACCTCCGGAACCACCGTTAGGGTTATATCTTCAGAGGATGGGATGAACGAATTGTAGCGTGTGTGAAAAATGCCATGCCTGACCGGGATTCGAACCC
>JAAAKQ030127583.1:0-10852 GCA_010016005.3 Zanna intricata | reverse complement strand
CCTTACGACGACTCAAAATTACGAAAAGATAAAGTTTTGATTTTGATGTTTTCTGATTTTAAAGTTTTCTGATTTTTAATGTTTAAAATTCAGTTAAAATATTCATTCATTTGGAAATAATTTGTTTTTAATTTAATTGAAGTAAGATAGAGAAAAAATTTATTCCGAGGTTATTTTTGTTTTATTACAGCAAAACGGGGCTTTCTGTATTTCTGAATTATATCTGTCAGGAAGAACAAAGCACCCATTTATTGTCTTAGATTTTTTTTGTCCTGTCTCAAATATTTGTAAGAAGTATAGAATGTGTGGTTAATTTTTTTATTCTTTTCGATAAGATGATTATTAAAAGGATAACCCCAACTTTTACTTTCATGTATGAAGTAAAGGAAGTAATTTAATCGCAAAAATTTCGGTTTTCAGATTTCAACGGAAATATCCACTTTGACCAACTCTAAATCGATTTTGACTAGTTTCGGCGAGACGTCTGTACGTACGTATGTATATATTTTGCATAACTCAAAAACGATTAGCCGTAGAATGCTGAAATTTTGTGTTAAGGAGTGTTGTAAGATCTAGTTGTTCACCTCCACTTTTGATTGTAATCGACTGGGCCAAAAATGTAAACAGCCTCTAAATAAATTTTGATTTTTTACTTTTTCTAAACTGCTGTAATAAGCCCTTATTGAGAGATTTTCAATGAAATTTCATAAGTGGTACTTATTTTTAGTGGTTCAGAGTTATAGCCAAATAACATTTTAATTAATGAAATATTTGGATCTTACAAGGGGAAGGTACATCGATTCGATTCAAATTTCATCATTTTCTTTCATTTAAATATATTGACTTATTAATAATTATTATTAACCTCTGATTGTAAAAAAACATAACAATAATTAATGATTTAATAATAACAATACAAAAACGAGGAAGTAAAAAAAAATGAAAAAAGTCAGAAGTTATTAGTGAAATAAAATTTTATGTACTTTTCTCTTAATTCAAAAATTTGTTGCTATCAGAGTAAATCAACATATATCTAAAAATCTTAACCTTTTAAGTGCAGTAAAAAAAATATAGGTATATGAATTCGGATTCGAATCAATTGTGCATGTGGTTACGAATCAGAAAATCTCACCACATATAGGCAGCAGGTAGAATATTTTCACAAAAATATTTCGGGAAATCAGGGAATATTTATCGAGATGGGAGCAGTATACAATCGGTAAATGATTGCGTCGATCAGTTATATATATATATATATATATTAAGTATATTTCAATATATACTTCAATAAAAACGGTTTCTTCAGTGATTAAAGAGACACCTAGGATTAGTTGGAGTTTTACGATAGCAAAATTGTGCGGGATGTGAAAGTATACCATTCGATCACTGAACGGCACTGGAGATTTAAATCGAAATAGATCAAATAAATAAGCATTGTAAATAATAATCTGAATAATCACACTAAATTCGATCGTAGATCTCGACATTGGCAGTCTCGGTAGGAGTATAACTGTTGCAATGAACTTGAAAAAGCCGTTTCTAATAAGGCCTGTCCAATTTAAACAATAATAATATTACGTTGTAAATAAAACAGCGGAAAAACGACAAACAAAATGGTTTTTATTTTCTTCGTCGAGCCGTACGTATAGTAGTGGGAGGTACGTCCTAACCTACGTAATGGGACGAGCCCACGAAATTCAGTTTACATTCAACATTATTAACTGACTCTTTACTTCGTTCACTACGGTGTCTTAAAGATAATGAATACTATAAATTTCAGAGAAAACCAAATATTTAAAATTTATAAATTTTATATGCTGCACAAAGAGCGGTAGAAAATAATATAAAGCATCAAATTAAAAATTTAGTTTATTAAGTATAAAAAAAAAATTTGATGTTGACACCACATAACTTCCATATACGCCTATTAAATTAAATATACACAATTTAAAAAAAAATTAAAAATACATAAAATTTTATTTCATTAATAGCTTCTAAATTATATATATATATATATATATTGTTATTATTCAATTATTATTTATTATAAAACTTGTTTTTACAATGAAAGGTTAATAATTATTAATAAATCAATATATTTAAATTAAAAAAAAAGTAAAAAAAAATTGATGATATCTAATTCGAACCGATGTACCTTCCCTTGTAAGATTTAAATATTTCATTAATTAAAATTTTATTTGGCTATAACTCTGGAACCAATGAAAATATTACTTATGATATATCGTTGAAAAGCTCTCAATAACGGCTTATTACTGCAGTTGAGAAAAGTCAAAAATCCAAATTTTGTTTGAATTTTGGGCTTTTTTTGGACAATTTTAGTCCAGTAGATTGTAATCAATCAAAACGGTAGGTGCACGACAAGCTGTTACAACAATTCTGTATTCAGAATTTCACCATTCTAAGGCTAATCGTTTTTGAGTTACGCGGGATACGAACGTACAGACGTGTAGACGTCATGCCGGAACTAGTCAAAATAAATTTAAGGATAGTCAAATTGGATATTTCCGTTGATATCTAAAAACCGAAATTTTTGGTGATCATAATATTTCCTTTACTTCTTATGAGGAAGTAGAAAGAGAAGAAAAGGAAATTCCACAATTACGGAGTTTAATCATTTCATTTAATTTAAAATATGCTACTTAACTGAAAAAATGAAATACTGAGACACAGAAACAACGAAAGAAGGAGATTGGTAAATAGAAAGACAAATAAGATTAAAAATAATCACTGTTCCTTGAATTATTTTTAACTTCTGTTTATTACAATTTGTAATTTTTAAATTTTTACTTGATTTGTAGAAAATTATAGGTTGATTTTAATAGTATTGAAGGAATTTCTCATTAAAAATGCCAGAAATAAAATAATATTGTAAACGTATAGAAAAATAATTTAATATTTGTGTAAAATTAATATTTTCTTTCGAGGAAGGATACAATGAAAATTTTTAGAATTGGAAAGTAAGCATTCTTTAGTTTCGTGAAAATCTTTAAACGATATAGGTTATGGAAAATTCGAGGTTGGAACTAATTTTTGCAAGTTCATTTAAAAAGAAAAAAAGTATATCAATTATTATTAATATTTATGTTAAAATATTTTCATTATGAATAATAAAAAAAAAAAAAAACCTATTATCTCATCATAATCGATATTATTTGTCAGGATTAATTTTCCCCCACAGACACAACTGCTTGTTTCGTTACGGTTTTGCTCAGTTCACATCGAATCATGCCGGAAAGTTAAGCGATTCATTACAAACATGACGTCACTATTGTTTCCGACCGGTCAGAACTGACAATGAACAGAGTGAGAGTTAACTAGTGTATAATTGCATTATGCAAGGTCACAACAGAATACGTAAATCCACTGTTCTATCGATTAAAATGAATAGCCTATTGAATATATGTATATTATTTTTTTTTAAAAATTAGTTATAATGCGTAAATTAAAATCGAGAGAAATCATTTTCAAATCGATCTTAAAGAATTCAATTAAAAATAAAGAAGTACACAGAGAAGCGAAACGAATAGAAAGTAATTCCTACTATGAAATTAAGATTAATTTAATAAATCCAAAGATAAAGGTGAAATATTCATAGATTTCGCAATATCAATCCATCTTTGCGACATTCCTGATTGATCTGGTACTTTTGCGATCCGGATGAGAACATTCGATACAACGTACAATGCATATGCGAAAGATTTATTAGATTTGGGCCCTGTCCTCGTATGGCTTTTTATTATGAGGGAGAAATAAACCTGTTATTGCACACATTTTATTCGATAGACTTAAAATTCTGGATTAATAATTTGTTGCTCTCGTTTTGGGTATTGTGTTGTTCCGGAAGACGGACTGGCATTCACTTCTTGAAGGGTATCGGAGTAGTTCCTTTTACTGGATTGTTCGTCTGGTTTCTCGCTGGTTGGCGAGTAATTTATTACTTTACACTGAGCACTCCTTTTTTATAATCAACGATCTCTTCTTCGGATACTTGTTCAGAATGCAGATTTTTGCGGTCAATTGTCCTCGGTAGTTTTCTGGATATGTTAATTCGTGTTTATCTACCCACCCAGAAAAATATCTACAATACAGCCGAACATAGAAGAGTTTATAAGGTATTATAGAGTCTCCGAGTATTTATACAAACGTTTAAATACATCTATCGAGCAAAAGAAATTCCTTTATGACGAAAACGTTGAAAAAGTAATTTACGACTTTAGATAAAAAAAACCTCAAGAGAATCAAACAGAATTCTGAAGAAATTTCATTCAAATGTCTATTTGTTTTAGTATTTTTCAATTAAATTTTCACTCAAGAATTTTATATCTAAAACTAATCATGGTGACAGAAACAAAAGAAAAATTTAGCAAAATAGGGTGAAAAAAATAATAAATGAAACAAGAAGGGATAAAGCCACCTTTTGTTTTTATAACAATTTTTTTTAAATCTATATGAATTTCGAAAAAAGACGAGCCGTTCTGCCTTTTTATTTAGCCACATATACTGATTTAAATCAGTACGTCAAGCCCAACGAAATAAAGGTGATATTTGCAAATACAAGTGAGACCTTCATTCTGATTATCCCGGTGACTTATTGCGTAATGAACATCCTTATTCTAAGATAAAAGAGATCAAACCGAAATGTTTTACATGCGTCACATCTGTAAAAGAAGAACTACTGGTCGTGTAAGTTCAAATTTTAACGATTCATTTTAAGGGTCTTTGAAGAAAAAAAAAAGATCACGTAAAAATTGTTTGGCTACGACAACCCAACAGAATGGTGGCCATTTTATGTTTCTCACAACTAGTATCAAAGTAGTCTTCAGTCTCTTAAATAAATGCTTATCAATGAAAACGAAAAAAAAAAAAAATAAAATAAAATTTAGCAAACGTTTCTGACTCAAACAGATTTATTTTGCTACGGTATAAGACCACTTTTTTGGGTGTATTGTAGGTTACTTTTGAATTTAGCGGTGAAAAATATTAAGTGATCTTCATTCTTGTTAGTCCGATGAATTTACATCAAAATTATTTGTTGATGTCTTTTAAAATGATGTAATGCTGAATTAGAAGGGTAATCCTACCCTTTCCATTTAAAATTTTTGAGATGCTCCCTCGTCTAGGTCCTCTAGAAGTTTGGTTGTCCCAGACTTCAAAACAGATCACATCGTGATAGGACGATTTACTAAATTTAATTTCACTAAATTTAGTTGTTGAAAATTTATACTTTATTCTTTATATAATGATGTAAGAAATACATGTTTTAGTTTTTTTATCCAAGTACTTCTTTACTATTTTAAGTTTATGTAACATAGTATTTATACGTTTTTCATACGAGATTAAAAATAAAAAAGTTTATTTTCTTTTTTCTTTCAGTATATTAACAGAAGGTATTATTTTAAAGAGACGATCATTATCAAAACTTTTCATTTTCAAATTAAGTGCAACATACTTACAGACTCCATTTGCCTATAAAATGTTTTTACCCCAATAACTCTGCACTTTAGGTTTAACATCAAAACTCATTTAAATAATAAAATCTATGAAGTTTAATACTTAATTTTTATTAGTATCAGTGCAGTTTTTGCAATAAGAGAATTCGGTTTTTCAGTTTCTTGAAGTATGGCTGATACAATGCGCTGGTTCGCAAAATGATCTGTCTCTTCCACATTTAAATCTAGTAATTCAGGAAAAACAATTTAGGAAATAACAGTCAAAATGAGTGTTATAGCCCAACTGCAAATATTATAATATGTCGCAATTTATACCTGGGTTTTTTGTAAGCTGGAATTCAAATTTATGTAAATCATCATTAACAAACTCTCCTGCCAATATTTATCTCATCATCACTTACGTTGGCAAGATTTCTGGGCAGCAAGAATGTCAGGTGATCGGTCTTCATTTAAATTAATTCTTCAATTTCAACATCTTCGTGATCCGGCATGTCTTTATCTACAATCACGTCTTCATCATTATTCGACTCAGAAGATGCTTTGAACTCTACTATATTAAACTCTGGATCATCAGGGTCTCTAATAATATGAAATATTTGAAAAATACTTAACTCACTGACACTAATTTCCAATAACCTATGTCGAATTTCTTCAGAATTTTTTAAAAATCATAATAGCATTACGATAAAAACTTCAAGCAACAAACATAACAACCGAACATACCCTGAAAAGTAATGCATTTGAAAAGCAGCATATAGTGCTGCTCCCAGTGTTCAGTGTTGAAACCCATGAATGAAAAAATATTACAATCCTAAAATAGTACAATGAAGACCAGCACTTAAATATTAAATGAACGGTTCTGTGCACATTAATGCTGTACAGCACGTCAGAACATCGTTTCTATTATTACATGACAATCAATTTCACTGACTGAACCAAAAATATTAACTGCGTATCATATTAACACACATAGGCTCAGACGAAAGTATAAGAGAACTGTTCCGGCCTTAAGGAAAAAACTGGTTTTCTAAGCCTGATATTTAAAGTACGAAAATACGAGGGTAAATATAATGACTTAAACCTTTGCAGATTTCATCTTTGTAGATTAATAACAATTGAAAAATGAGGCGGTACTAATTATACCTCATACCGAGTGTAAAATTTACTTTAGGAATTCAACCTTAACTTTTTAATTGTTGACTACAAAAATTTAATGATGTCTAAATTTACTCAGAGGTATCATAAAATATATTTTATATTTTTAAAGAGAATTTTTTATTTGCGACCTTAACAAGGGAGTGTCCAACATATATTCATTTTCAATGAATACATACAGTTATATTAGCTTCACTTTTCAACGATTGAAATATATTTTTCGTTGGGTGGTGTGGCCTATTAGTAAATATTGCAAGATAAAAATCAATAATCTTCACAAAGATTTTAATTGTGTAAATTGTTTCGTCTGGTTAACATAGGTTTATTCTTCAAGTTATGGAATTCGCTCACAATTTCGAAAAAACTGTAGAATAAAGATTAATGGAGGTTATAAATTAAGCCATTGAAGTAAAAATTAATCGCTTTAATATTGTATGAATCGCCAAAATAACATGAAAATAAGAGTTCGGTTAGAAAGTTCAGTAACGGAAAACAGACAAACAGAAGGTTTGCATCTTGCAATTAATTTTTCTATTACTAACATCCCAAAACTCGTTAACCTCTCATTTCCTGTCAGTCGGCGCTATTACGGAGTTGAGTACGTCCGCTATGTCTAAAACAACGGGTAGTGATTGAATTTTGAAGAACGAAAAATTCACTGCCAGTGAAATTCATCGTATTCTAAAAGTCCTTTAGGGTGATGTAACTATTGATCGAAGCACTGGGATTATTGGTGGAGTGCGGTGAACAGGGTGAACATTAAAATGACGACTATCAAAAGCCGTAAGGAAAACATTGAGGATTAATCTCGCAGCGGTAGACTGGTTTCTGAAACTAATGAAAAGCATCAAAAGGAAGTGGATGATCGTTTCAAAACGATTGTCGCATCATGTAACAACGCATTGTCACGTATACAGGCATATTAAAAGAACGTTATTGCTAGACCTTATTAAGAACTTATTATTGCTAGACCAGTTCCGTAAAATTTATTCGCTGTGGTTGCTACTCAAATTCACAGAAAAGAACAATAATAACGAAAGGAATATTGTGAAAAGCACCTGAAACAATATCGGGACGAGGCAGAAGACTAACTTTTCAATATTGCGACGGCAGACTAAACACGGGTGCATAATTAAGATCCAGAAAAAAAAAAACGGCAGACGTGGAATGCATGGCATTTTATACACGTGACCGATTGTCTGGAAGCCGGATCGACTCGGGTTGGAATTCTACACGACACATAGAGACATTAAAACACCTTAAAAAATGTGAAAATTTCACGTTTTCTGCTCCCTTCATTACTCATCAGATTTGACTCGCTGCGATTTTCACTTCTTTTCGCAATTAAAGAAGTTATCACGGATGGTTAACTGCAGGAAGCAGTGAGGTCGTGTTTTAAGGAAAGACCGTCAGCATTCTTTATTGACGTTATAACAAAATTGATTTGTCAACAGGGTACAACAAAATTGTTTGAATTGTCTAACTGTAACTGGTGTCTACGTGGTAAAGTAAATGAAAGTTTTGTAGCACATAAAATGTATTTTTATGCATATAAGTTCATTTGTCTATCTCTTTTCATTTGCGAGTTATGAGCAACTGTGCATTACATTTCAGCCAATCTTAGCAATTATTTTTCAAAATAACTTTAATTATATATACAGCTCACAAATCTAAAATAGAAACTAACAGTAGAAATGTTTTTCTACTAAATAGTTTTTATGTATTAAACAATTTATCCGATTTAATAAATGAAGATCTTCAATAAAAATTTGTCTATGACCATAGCTGTTGATGCTCACTGTTTCATAACAAAAAAAAAAAACTTGTTCTAAATTTCATTCGGAGGAAATCGTGCTGCAGTCGGCTGCGTAAAATATCATTATACGAAAAATGACACTGTAAAATATGATGCGCTTTCGTATGCGGTCGATGAGAGGACTGTCAATGCGATAATACGCGGCCTTCTTCACAATCAGCATCAGGGGAGCTGAAATCCGAACGAAATCTTTCACTAGTCGCAACTCGCAAACGAAGCATTTTAAGACATATGTTTACCTGAACTTTTTCCATTATTTTCCATGAACATTTGGTTTAAATGAAAATTTTCCATTATTTTCAACAAGTTGAATTGGTTATGAAACTCCTGAGAGAACTTTACGATACACTCTGTATAAACACAGGGACATTCTGAATATAAAAAGATAAAAGTAATTTAAAATGTTAATAATAAATTATGCAGGGGATATATTTTATTACAACAACAAACAATTATTTAATGTGGTATAAGTTGTGATATAAGAAAGAAGAAAGTACATAAAATATGCACAACTGATATGGATATAAGCCAGTAAATGCGGTTTAATTTAATGAAACATGATGCATTACGTATACGTAAAGTGACCGAGTGAGTTTCGGAGAAGGTTGTTCGTTTTTAAAGGAGGAACCCAAGGTTAGCGCGATCGACCGTGACACGATTATACAACGAAGTGACAAATACGTAATATTTACACCCTATTTTATAATATTTACTTGTTTATAGAAATAAATGTTAAACGGCTAGTTCTACTACATTAGTCAACGTATATAAAAGAAAGAAATACATTCACGATTTAACTGATTCTCCATCTACTTATCTCGTTCATGTAAAATAAAATTGAACTATACGTCGCTACGAATAATCTTTTCATATTATTTACGGCGTTTCATACAAAAACAAGCGAATCAGCCCTTTATATCGATTTGTGTGTCCGGAATTACGATAGAGTTACGTCAGAATAAAATTCCAATCCGTTTTACTGTATTAATTTGGTCAATAATATACTTTAAAAGACGCAATTTAAAAATAAAATTACATTAAAATGTATTTTAAAAATGTCTTTATCACCTTTCTCTAAATTTCGAGTTTTGGAAGTCGAAAATTATAATTAAATCCAACACTAACTTTAATTGATTTAGTTTTTTAAAATTATTTTTAACATTTTTTTTATTTTTTACACACCCACACGAAGCAACTGGAACCATCGTTAGGTATGTCATCAGTCGCTGCGCAGTGTCGTGGCAGGCAGATTAACCTACTACTCCCCAAGCTTAGGTCCAGCAACTGGACTCCCTCATCGGGTCTCCCCGGTATCATTGATTTAATTTTATTTAAACCTTAACTACGAAGGTTATTTAAACCTTAACTGCAAACTATTTTATTTGGCATCGGTCAAATAAAATAGTTTGCAAGTTCTTCGTAGTTCCTAATTTTTTTAATTTTTAAAAAATTAGAATAGTTATATTTTTAAGACGTTACAACTGAAAATGTTTTTTTATCTTTTTACATTTTAATGCGATTAAATTTAAATAGTTTTATTTATTTATTTTTATTTAAATGTGGAAAGGCCTACAAGTATGAAAATAATCCGTCTAAAAGTAACACAAAATTGAGAAAACAATATGTTTAAAATCATAAAAAGGAACTTAGGAGAAACATTTATAAATAATAATGTAAATAAAAGCAATGGAAAAATATGAAGTAGTTTTTAATCCAATGTTCTTGAACTCATTTTTTTCTCTTTTACTTAATGGCATTAAGTAATATATTGCGTTTTAAAACTGAATTAAAAAAAAAAATTATTTATACCAGCATCATCAATTAAAATCATTAGCGCCTTATCAATGTAATGTAACTACCGGTAAATTTGTAGTCTTGAACAAACTCAGGTCGATCACTGGAGACGTGTGGTTAACTGAAACCCAACTACTAAAGAACACCGGTATTCACGATCTAGTATTCGAGGCTGAATAAAGGAAACAACCTTTATTAGGATTTGAAAAACATTTGAATTTTGACTTCAAAATCAGCTGAGTTAGGACGAGTTTATCAACCCGGTGGGTTAATTCGATATTAATTAATGATAATAAAAAGTAAAAAAACACTATTCTCAAATAAATTCTTTGTAAGATGTAATAATTTTATACAATGTAGGTTTCCCAAATACATTTCGAAATTGTACGTAAATTAAATGAGGAAATATGACAAGAATGAAGACCATTTAATGTCGGCCCTCATTTGATAACAAACATTATAATAATATCAAATCTCAAAAACAGCACTTAATGAAATTATTAAAACAGAACACGCGATAACTGTAACAAAAATAAAAAAAATTGAACAAGCAATAAAATGATAAACAAGAGTAAAAGAATAAAAGTCAAACCAGCAGTAATCATCCAACAGGAAT
>JAAAKQ030127572.1:0-11734 GCA_010016005.3 Zanna intricata | reverse complement strand
GAAGAAACTTTTTCAGTGTTTTTAGTAACAATGAAATTTACACTTTCCTATAAACAATCTGATTTTGAAAATTAAAGTGGAATTTTTTGCTGAAAAACCTGCCTACCAAAAATATGTAAATATGTAAAACTGCCTAACCAAAAATATTTTCTTATAATGAAGAAAATATTTTTAATGCTGATCAATTAGGTCCTCTTTCTTTAAAATGCTCCTTTTGACATTATTTAAGAAACTTAAGTTGACAGGTTGAAACAAAGTTAGAACTGAGAGAGCAATTATTAATGACAGGCAAATATAGAAAGACTATTTTATTTAATAATGTTAAGCCATTACCTGAGAAATATCAAAATAATAAAACATGGAAAGTGCATCCAATTTTTGAGAAAGAGATATAAAAATAGGATAATTAATTCTAAAAAGTTTTTTACTGGTGGATAAATGAACAGCACATCAAAATATCCAAGGACTCACATAAAGTAAAATTGTCTTTTAACTTGCCAACAAATGTACTGCAACCTGTGGGCCAGAGTTATTAAGGGCAATTGTAAAAACAAAAAAAAATGCTACTTTTTCTCACTAAAGAAAAAGAAAATTATGAATTACATTTTACCTGCATCATGCTATCTGAATTCTTCAAACAGACTGAGATCTGATTACAGGTGAAACATCTAACTTCACAAGAGCTTTTATAATTTCACTGAAAAATCTGGATGTAAAGTAGATGTACACTAATCATATAATCTGTCCTATTTTTTTTTTTTTTTGAGATTTATTTTAAATTATAACATTATTACTTCACTTTTCTATTGTATTATCAAACACTGGCCTGATGTATAAAAAAATATATTACAATTTGTTAATTGAAACTTTTAGTACCCAAATGTAATTTGAAGTTAGAAAAGATGATTTATAATAATCAGATAATTTTTATCATTTTCTATAAAAAATCTTAACATTAAAAAACATCACTACACTGGAATTATTTCAAACTGAAATATGAAGGTCTATTACAAACTAACTCACTAACTAAATGCTAATAACTCACTAATATGCTAATTAAAATTAAGCATATTAAAAATATTTATTCTCACTGTTACACCATAAGTTTTAATACATTACACCAATAAGTTACACCATTAAGTTTTAATACAAAATGCAAGCAACCAATCTAATTATAATTTTTGCCTAGTAGTTTTTCTTTCACACAAGAAATTACATTCAGAAAAATCATGTATCAAAATATTGCTCTGACTGTGCTTTTTGAAACATTTTTTTCTTACAAATCCACAATAAAGGAAACAGCTGTAATAATGATACATACAGAGAGGAAGAGGTTAACTGCTAATATATATATGTATATACATATATACAGATCTTTTTTAAATAATTCATATAAGTTCTCCTAATATATTTTTTTAAATTATCTCAAGAGTTGTTCAAGAATATGGAAAAAAAACACAATCAGTAATCAATCATTTTTAATTACTCATCTCTATGTTTTATCTTTTAACTTATTAAACTAAATCAGAATTTGTAAATAGTATTAAAAGAAATTAATAAAAATATATTGATGAATTCTTTAAAGAGCAGATCAAGTATCATAGTATCAGATCATAAGATAGTATTATAGTACATAGTATTATAGTACATAGTATCATAAGATCAGATCAAGTATCATATGACCAATTACATTCCAGGATGAACAACATTACATCCATACTATTAATATCTATTGAAAATCAAAAGCATCCATTCAATTTTTATTTTCTACAAATGTAATATGGTATAAAGAAAACATACATATTTATTTACAATATATTACAGTCAGAGAGGAATCTGGATATTAAGAATCTCTGACTAATGTACGAGTATTACAATGCTATTACAGTTATGTTTTTACACTGTTTACAGGATAAATGATTAATAATACTTCTAATGTAATCTCAGTGATTTTCAATAGGGGGAAAAATATAAAAAAAACCCTACTGCTTTTATTTAATAAATTAAAAACTTAATTAATTTTTAATTGTGAATTTACACCTATGTCCATTACTTATTCTGAAAATTCTTAGTGGTTGTGCTAAATGTAACAACATACATTTTGTTTTCAAACATTACAGTAATCAAACATTGAGATAAAATACACACTATAAGTTAATAAATTCTAAGCAATTTTTTCATACCTTCATTGATAAAAAATTAAGAAAGAAGATTAATTAAGAAAAGAATTTGTTTCAAATATGTTGACAATTTTTCACAGGTATAAAATAAATTTTATCCTTGCACAAGTAAAATAAGATTTAATATAATTTTTCATAAAATCTGAATTTCCAAGAACAAACTCCAAGTATGAATATATGTGGCCTACGGTATCATGAGATAATAAATTATTGCTCTAAGATTGTTAAAATCTTAATTATAATTGTTTCCAACAACAAGAAATTTTCAGTGAAAATAACTTATTATAGCAGCTGATCAATTGTTATCCTAAGTTGATTTTTTCAATAAAAACCAAAATAATGTCATAAAACTTATGTCCATAAAATTTCTGGTATTATATATATATTTCTTTTAACATCATGAATAGTAAAAATAAAATTACAATTTAAATTGGCACAGTTCAGTCTAATAAGTTCATCTTCAATGGTTCTGTAACTAATGCAAAATTAGGTCTCACTTTAAACTTCTTAAAATATTACCAGTAAATAGACTGAATTTAATTTTTCTTTTGCAGAGAAGACAATTTTTTTTTCCCCACAACAAATTTTTTTTTACCCAGATATTCTACCACATATTTATCAAAATCATAACCCCTCATGGCATCAATAAAATTTAATATTATTAATTTGGCAACTGAAATTTAGAGAATATTATCTACCTCAATCTTCTAAGTGGGCTATTTATTTAACAATTTTTTACTTTATAAAATATTTCAATTTATAAACATTAATACTTTATTCCAAAAAATTTAGGTAAAAGACAACACTATTGGTTGACTACTATTGCATCATAACAGAAATTATGTTAGTCAAAACGTTTTCAACTTGTCTTCTTGGGGGTTTATGAAACAGAGAAAATAAAAGTTCTGTATATCAAATGCTGGAATGTAGTTTTCATTTGAAATAATAACAATACTTTTGTATTATTTTGTCAGTGTTCAGCAAAAAGTCACTTACAGCACTTTCAGTTAGAATAGAGTAAAATCATTACATAACTCTAAATAGGTAATATTTTCCCAGAAAAAATCCATTATATGCATTAGATTTAGTATACCATAGAAACACAATTCCAAAAGACATTAACTTTGATTTGTTTAGTATTAGATGGCAGGAATTTAATATATTAGTTAGTGAGTTTTTGAATAACAGTTAGCCACCTTGATTCATTAATTGCACAACACAACCCATATGATTTATACTAGTATTTATGTAATGTAATACTTGCAACAGGTTTGTGATTTTAAGAGTTGATCTTTTAAAATATTTTTTTAATAATTTACCATTAAATAATTAAAAGTGTAGGTTTTAAAAATAATAATAATAATAATATGACCAAACATCTAACAAAGAGTTTAACGCTGTTAAAAATAGTGATTTAACTAATCTTTAACTATACTTTATGATAAAAATTACTCTGATTAATCTTTTTCTAATGACATAATGTTACTGTTTTCTGTGGAATGAACTGCAGGGAAAAAATAAAGCTTGTAAATTTTGCTGATAGTATTGATACAGATATCTACTATATGTTACCTAAAGAAGTCACATAAATTTTTATGCTTTCTGATACGTGCTGGCCAAGACAGAAACAGAAATTTTACCACTGCATTACTGTATGTATTTCAACATACAGAATTTTCAGTTATTGAACAAAAATTTCTCAAATCCAGACATACTTTCATGGAATATGATTCAATGATGCATTAAGCATGAGAGTAAAAATAGAATATTTCTAGGAAAGGAGACTGGTTGACATTTGCAAGAACACTCAACACTTCACTGCTAAAAAAAAACAGGCAAAACCGTACAGTCTTCCAGCTAAACACTTACAGGCTTTTACGATTAACAGGCACTTCCTGATAAAACTTATTAAAAATAAAACAAATAATGAGGAAGGAGAAACTGTTTGTTGATTTAAAGTAAAATATTTGTTTTTTTTTTTTTAAATCTCCAAACTCCATACTTTACAGATGCAATCACACTAGTTCATATAAAAATATATTTGTTAACAAAGCTCAAGGGAGACCCCAAAAAAAATATTAAGTTGACACAAGCTTACAAATCACTGCTATCTATAGCAACATTGAAGAAAATGGATTTGTTAAAGTTATGTTCAAAAGAAATAATTCCAGAATATTGTTGGTCTTCTAAACGGCCTACAGGTAAGCTTAGTTTTTAAATTAGTGTAAAATGAATAATTATAATTACAGAATTTGGCTAATACACTGAAATAAAATATTACAGTAGAAACAGAAACGGATGTAGTATACCACCTACAAATAACAAGATAAAATTAGAAAATAACACATTAGCAATAAATATATTAATATCTTAATAATACACGAATATCACATGGTTCAAAGTGTGCTTCCACAATTCAGTAGATAAAGAGAACTGAAAAATTACTTACATACAGCACAAATATAAAAAGTCCGAGGCAGTTAAAACTGAGTGGGAAACATATTTTATGAATATGTTTTCATATGTCAACCATAACAATGGTTGACAAGAGACTTAAACTTTTGTACTTGTTCAAAAGTATAAGTAACAGAGCCACACGAGCGTTCAGATGATGAGGATGAAGAGAGATCAGATAAATGTAAAAATTTTTAGATACTTATAAGTTATGCCAGACACGTACAATGGTTGTTTAAACCAATGTTTTAATCAAACCACCTGCTAGTCTGCTACTATAATCCACTACAACTTACATCACATGTTTTTTGCAGGCAGCCAAGTGTCCTTAATCACCTCAATCATAGCATCAAATGTGTCTTTCACGAACTTCTCACCCCACATGAACTTATATTTATAAAATAAAATTATAGATATAATCTAATCTAATCTAACTTAACCTACTTGCTTCACTCGCTAATCTTGACTAGCGAGCAAAGTGAGCATAGGTTAACTTTGGTTAGATGATATTTATAATTTTATTTATTTTCTTATTTCAATGCAGCATTTCGGTGGCACCATATAAGAACTAACAACAGTTTGAATCCATTGGAACAGGGAAAAACATGGCAGGTAGATGACTAACGCTTACCAACATTTTGTTTACGCAATTAACTGGCATGTTTTACCTTCATTTATGTTAAGTGAAAAAAACACTGACACAATTTAGTATAAGATTTATGACGTATGTTTTAAAATTAAAGAACATTTTTATAAATAAGTTCATTAAACTACCAGACCACCACCTGTAATGCTGGTGACAATAGAGTATAATTTTACAAATATTTTAGCTTTTTTTTTTTGTTAGGGAGTTGTTTAGTCAGTTTTTTCTATAGTAACTTTTTAAAATAATAGAAAATAATAATTTTATAAATTATCACATTGGTTTTTCTGTTTTTGGTTTTTTTCAATTTTATTAATAATAGTCATTAAAAGTAATAAAAAAAATTGGTCCGAGTCTGACAAAATACTGTTACTGAAACATTTCCTATCATAAATTTAGTGTTTTACTTTCAAAATAATAAATTATTATAATCACTAACTACTGGTATTTTAATTAGTTTCCCATGAAGAATTTCTTTCATAAAAAAAAAATTAATTTATTTCTCCTACATTTTGAAAAAATACTCGAAACCAAAACTAAAATTACTAACGTTGTTAAGTTTTAACCAAAATGTGATTTAAGGTGAAAGTGATTTTGCCTAGCTCACTAACACAGAAAGAAGCCAAATGAGAATTTTTAATAAGATCAACTGCTATTACATATTACAATCTAACTAAAGATTAAAGTAAACAATAACACTTACTTTTGAATATATTTTTTTGAGCAAAAGGTAAAACAGAAGAAAATTAAATGCATTGGCAACTAAATTTGTAACACGCAAAGCGTATGTTGAACATAAATTGAGATCAAGCACAAATGCTAGAGGTTTTATGACTCCAACCGATAACAAATACACTCCAGGCAATGTTGTAATCTTTGGATCCCACTAAAAACAAACAATAAGGTATTAATTTTAAATTATAATTCAGTTTGTGTTTAACAAGATAAAATACCTTTGATTTGCTGGAAAATACCTTTCCAGGCCAAAAATACCTTTTATTTGCTGTTATAAGCTAAAGCCTATGAGGATGAGATAAACAGAATGCCTAATAACTATCTATAAAGCAATAAACCTGTTTTGACCAATATATATTTTATAAACAAACTTTTTAAGAAATACAAGTCATAACAAAAAAGAACTGTTAATTTAATAAACGATTTAAACAACAACAATATTAATATATTTCTAGAACAAACATTATCTTTACATTTTTCCTTGTTTTATGCAATTTTCAGAAGTACACAAATTTGATAAAGTATACACAAGTATAATAATTAAAACAAAATGGAAAAAAGTCGCTTCATAAAACTGCAAAATTTAAATTAAACGCTGTCAGAAAAACCATGTATTCTGTAGATTCATTACAGGAAACTTAATTTATCACCCTGCAATTAAGGTAATACTTAAATTTAAATATAAAGATACCTCTTTTATTTTTGATTTCAAACATTATTTTAGTGATATACACTCTGCAAAAACTTTAGTTCCATTCTGTTACTTAACTTTTTTTTATTGTGAAAGAAAATTTTAAATTGGAACAGTTATAAAAAAAAAAAAAAAAAACTGTTTAAAGTATGAACTTTAACTGTTAAAAAAAACACTGATAGTGATAACTCTTTTACTCCACCAGTTACAACTTCTTTGTGGCAAAAGTATGGTAAAACAGAAAAGAAGCATAGCAAAAAACATATGATCAAGCCTCCTCACCATTATCATATGTTAATTCATAACATTTCAAACTTATCAATTGTGGTACTAACACTTCATGGCTCATCATTAAAATCTGTATGATAATTTTTAAAGTTTGAATACTTTAAAAATAAGCATGGAGTTAAAAACGCCACAAAAATATGCAATTCCTGAATACAAAGAGAAAATCAAGATACAATCATCATTAACAGAAAACAATATATTTTTGCTGATCCAACTGTGAAGTAATGTCCCAAATTTTATTTTCCATTATTATTGAACTTCCGGGTTATGGCTAAGATGTAGGGGAATTTATTTCAGCTATATGTGTAAGTAATTAATACTTTATATAAGGCAAACCATTTTTTTGTTTACTTCACACTATAACAACAAAACAAAATGTTTATTTTTACACAATATAAATGAAACTTTTCAGAATAAGAATTCCCTTTAACAGCTAAATTCTAAAACTTACATTTATATGAAAAACATAACTAATTACATCTAAAAATCTGTTAAATTAAATTACAAAACTTTCACAAGAAAAAATTTTCTCTAAGAAAAAACCTGTGGCTACAATGCATAACCATATGTAGAGAATTTTCCCTCCAGAAAGAAATAATATAAGATATATAAAAAGGAAAGTATTTCTATGTAATATAACATTTTATTAAAAAAATATATAAACCTAAACAAAATGCTACTCGAAAAGCTTTTTTATAAATTACAAACATCTTTTACGGTTAGTTTTGATCAATATGAAATGCAACTATAAATAAACATTAATAGTGTTTACTAGTTAATAAGTATTTAAGTATCCTGGCATAAGTGACATCATTCTACATAGACTGAAATGAAAGGTAACCTTAATTAAGACAACCTTTCGGTCTGTACAATCTTGGCATACAATAAGTCTATATTTATATATATATTATATACTTTATATATATATATAATATGCCTATATATGAAGTAAACCAAAGGAACACCTTAGAAATGTATAAAACCCATTACAACTGACACACTTTCTCTACAACATAACAAATCACTTAAAAAGGGCACAAACATGGATGTAACCTCTTCACCTATGTTGTATCACGACTAACAGTAATAAATGAATATTTTATTCAGATTAGTGTATAATAATACATCACATTAGAAATGGATAGATATGTTACTCTAAATATAAAAAAGGTACTACTCCAGCATTGCCTGAACAAATCAAGAAAAACAATGATAAAACCTTCATTGGAGCAGTGTAAATAAACAACTAATTATAAAATACATGTAACTGGTTTAACTTTACATTAATAATTTAGAATACAAATACATGAAATAGCATACACTATTTATTTATATTTTAAATAAATTGGTGGAATTTTTTTTAAGGTGGTAAATTGTTAATTAGAAATTAGCAGAAAAGTAGTAAGATTCTTTCTTATAAGTAAAAACATTGTCTGAATGACAAGAAACAGTTCTGTTCTATAGTTTCTTTTAATAAAAGTGCATACTGTAATATTTTAAGAATAAGAAACTACTTTTTTGGAAAGATTGCATCTTTAAATATAAGCACATATATACGTTTTGATTAAGTAAATATTGGTCTACAATACTAATATTTGTAGACACCAAACAATGATCTTACAGCAACGATCTTCTTGAGTTTTCTTGAAAACTAATTCTGACTTTTTGTAGAAGTCCCAAGAGATGATATATATTTCTATACTTCAGATGGGAAATCAATAAAGAAGTCAATACATTCAAACATATAGCAAATGTTAATGTCTGTTTATCAACACAAAAATATTTTACAAAATCAAAATTATACCTAAGAAAAGTTACATAAATTAACCTACTAATCAACATTCATGTAAAACTGCAGAAATGTTTAGAAGAAATGGTTTCTCCAACTGTAAACAAGATATACAAGATCACAATTATAAGAAACTTTCCATTCTACATTGATAAACACAAATCAATAATACATAAATTAAAATGCAATGACAACACACTGATGATATGATTATTACTTTTGCCATCCACTGCAGTACGGATAACGGAGGACTGAGACACACACACACACACATATATATATATATATATATATATACCCACACAAATTCTAGCATTACATAACTAAGTCATTCTTCACAAATCTTTGATAGAAACAGAGCACAAACATTAACAGCACAAGGAAATAGAACTGCAAATTAGCTTAAAAAATAGCTCTACTAATATAATGTATAAAATTAGCCTAATTGTTTTTTTTAAACACACTTCATAATATTGATCAACAAAAAGCTTTCCGAAGAATAATGCACCCGAGCCTTCCATTACGGTAGATGTTTGTTTATCAGCAGATGAATAAATGAGAAGAAATATTCAAATTCACAAAAAAATATACAATATCAAATTATGCTACATTCTATCAGACACCTCAAACACAATCATTCTTTTACTGGGCATAAATTTACGTTACAGCACAAAAAATATATGCCTTGATCATAAATAATAAAACTAAAAAAGGTGGAAATACGATTTTCTGCACCACACGCACTGGTGCAAAATCTTTTGTAACAAAAAATGAACCCATTCATCAAAATTTCTAAATTAAACCAGGATCATATAATCTTTAAACAGACATAATTGTATTAATATCATTTTAAACGTTATTTTTTAATCTGCAACATAATATAATTTGCATTACTATAATTCAATAAGAAACGAGAAAATATATATCTGAAGTTTAACTTTTATAGCGTACCTCATCAAAAGTTCCATTGCAGTATTTTTTTGCTTGAGGGATGTGAAATAATTCGTCGATAAAAGGGGTGGGTTGCACATAATATATAGTGTTAAATAAGTAATAGGTAATGCTTGTGTATAGTCCAAATATTAATAAAAAAACGGACCAACTCGCCAAATCGTTTTTCTGCCCCATAACGAAATCCTCAAACGTTATTATCATAAACACATAACCTGACAAAATAAGTCTGTCAGTATAAGTACTGAGAAGTCTAATCCTAACTTAATTTTTTTTTAACTCAAATCTCGAATGAAAAATATTGGATTAGATCTTACAACAAAAATAACAATTAACAAAATTTCACAGCAATATTGAAATATCCATTCCTAACTACCACATGGCTATCTTCGTCCACACACAGGACGCTATAACATTGAACAACAATCGACTGAATCGCCAAACTTTATCGATAGAAGAATCCCCATAATGTACTGACTGCGTAAATGACGTGTCACTGATAGGTTTCCCATAAAATTGGATATTTGGACATATCATTACTATCAAATTAATAATTAAATCTCTAGCGTAAATAATACAAAAATAGAGGTTATTTTACTCTAGATAATTCATTTTCTGTGTCAGTATGTTCGTAAGTAACACACACCATAAATATCTTATAGAAAATGTAGGTCGTTGACCTCGTAAGATATTCAAAGTTACTATATCAACGACATTCATGAATACAATCCATTCATAATACTGCAATGTAAACTAACATTAAAATTGGTATTTATATATAGCACCACAATCTTGGCTTTATGTAATTTTTAGACCTTAAAAATAAGACTACATTAATTTATTTCAGTTTTCTTTCAGGTTTTTATTTTAAAAAACCAAAAATTTCTTTTGAATTATTCACTTAAAAAGAAATATTTATTCTTTTATTATTTAAAATTTTCTCAATAACTACAGTTTTCAAATGCATATTCTGAAATTGGTGTTAATTTGTTATGTATGCCATTCTAAATAGTATATACTAAACTTTGTGTGAGCAATTTATATTAATGATGTATTTGTTTATTCTTTATAAATGATATTAACCAATATCCCAGAAAAATACCATTTTATATAACTCACCATCAAATGTTTAAGTGAACATTAGTTGGACATAAATAGCTTTAGTATAAGTAGAAATCAACTTAATAGTTGTTCTACTTTCATATTGGTGCGTATAATTTTCTGTAAAGTCGCGTTTAATTTGAAAGTGCGATTAACTGTAAGAAACTATCACAAACTGCAGTAGAAAGGTAGGTTGAGAGAGAATGGAGCAATCAAAAAAATAGAATCAACAACTTAATGATCTTGAATTTTGAACTGCATTAATATGTTCTTACACTATACTTAATGCACAGAAAAAGTCTTGATATGTAAGAATTGTGAACTATTATTCTCTCACACTGTAATCCTGGTAATGACCACTTAAATTATTACCATGTAAATAACTTGTAAACACCCGTACTTCAAAACAGAGACAAACTAACTTTTCACCTCCAAAAAGTTCTGTTACAGAACTTATAGAACACTTTCATGGTGAATGAAAATTGTTTATTTTTTATTTTTTTGGGGGGATATACAGCAGCAGAAAAGTTAATCCAAGAATGAGTCATTTTAACATATATGTTTTTATTTATCTTAAGTAATATAAAAACACAATAAGATACTTTTAATACTAAAGAATACATCCTACTTTTTTTTGTGTTCATTCACTCATTTTGCTATGGATTGAATCAATGATTGCCTCTTAATTTCTTTAAGAAACCAAGCCTTGGTTATGTAGCAATCTACACTACCAAATTGTTATTTTACTATTGCCCACAAATTCAATAATTGGTCTATGTCTAAGGAGTTACTCAGCCAATGAAGCACTTTATTAAGAATGCTATAAATTTTCATATTGACATAAGGAACAAGGTCTTGCCAAAAAATCACATTTTAATAATTTTATATTTTCAATACCCTAA
>JAAAKQ030127539.1:2821-13606 GCA_010016005.3 Zanna intricata | reverse complement strand
GACAAAATTAGCTGGAATAGTTGCAAAATAGGGTGTGTGCATTTTATAACAATAAGTAAGATTTCATAACACACCCACCAAAAAGCTTTTAGCAGGGACAGGAAATAACCATAAAAAATAAACAAATAATAAAACCGAAAAATCAAACTTAACACAAAATGTGTTAACACATAGTATATATTGCAAAATCATCAACAAACAACGAACATGAAATTGGTGGCTGCACACATTTAGTAACGTTGTTGATGGCTATGGAAAATAAGGTAGCGCTTAAAACACTTCCTTGAGGCACTCCATTCTCCAAGGTGACACTACCCGATAGAGAATCTCCAACCCGAACCCGGAATGTTCGATCATTCAAGAAGCCCTTAATAAATGAAAGAATATTGCCCTTGATTCCCCATTCTTTAAGTGTGTTGAGAATACCGCACCAGTATTTTTCTGTCCAACTGGAAGTGTGCGCTTGTTCACCTGTGCTAAAGAAAGATGATCGTTATTGCGTTGATAATTATCATTCGATTTTGGTTATTAATGTGTTGTCTAGGTGTTTGAGAGTTCGGTTCGTTTTACTGGAGAAGATAATCTGCCCATATATCAGCATAGTTTACTACTCCAGAAGTAGAATATCATAAACAGGTTGATGTTTATTTTGACTTTCGTGCCTCATGATCTACTTCTGTTGACGCTTAGCTGCCTCGGTATTAGTACAACATTTTTGATGTGGTTGTGGAGCTATGTTACTTATCGTCCTTTTCACGTGAAAGTGTTCGGTAGGATCTCTGGTAAGTTCAAGGCAGTTCCAAGAGTGGGTCAGATTCCAACCTCTGTCATTTGTTATTTATTTTGTTTTTGGATGATATTTGACTGGCTATTTCTTCTAAGAAATTATTGTATGCTGATGAGCGAAAAAAAATTATGGCTCGGGTTAACAGCTATTCTGATCATAAGGTTTTACAATCTAATATTGATATAATTCATAAATTGTCAATTGATAACAGAATGCTGCTTAATTTTGGAAAAAGAAAGCTCTTGTAACTTATTCTAGGAAAACCCTTGTGACGAAATAACTTTCAGGATTACTGTCTTTTTTTGTGTTTAGCCTTCAGAACTACCGTAAGTTATTACTTCAGAGGATGAATGAAGATGACGTGTATGATTGTGAATTAAGTGTAGTCTTGTACAATCTCAGGTCAACCATTCCTGAGAAGTGTGATTAATTGAAAACCAACCACCAAAGAACACCGGTATCCACGATCTAGTATTCAAATCCGTATAAAAGTGACAGATACAGGATTAGTCAGTCCTCTATACAATGTGTTGAAGATATTTCTGATATGGGGGTTTACTTTTGATTAAAATTTAATTTTCAGTGGGCATGTAAGCATGTAAGTCTCCGAATCCAGAAGGAATCTTGGTTTGCTTCTTTGAATTAGTTGGCATTTTCAGTTTGCAAATATCATCTTATACCTACATAAGATTGTGATTAGACCTGTTCTTGAATTTTGTGCTGACATCTGGAATTGTGATAGGGACTAAACCTGTATAGAAGTAATATAAAAGCAACTATTCTGTATTCTGAGTCATCTATATTCTCTTCCTTTGAATATTACAAGGATGAGTGCTGTTTTTGGAAGATGCAGTCACTCAAAGTCAGGCGCACTGTGCAAGAGCTTGTCTTTTCCCATAAAACAGTTAATGAGGTTATTGAGTGCGATTTGAGATATATAACCATACCTATCTCTTTTATTCACAGTAGTAGGCACTACCTGTTTGAATGGTATTATTATAACAGGTTGATATGTTTAGCTAGGTGTTAGGAGGCTAAACGAGCTTGGTTGGGTGGTGGATATGTTTCTTCTTAGACACTGTGATATAATGAGTTGATTTGAATGAGTTTCTTATTGACACCTAATGTTATTGTTTTTTGTATTGTTAGTTACATTTTTTAGTTGGTTATTTTTTGCTACTTGCATGATACTGTTTTACTATTTTTGTGTTTTGGTTTGCCACATTACCAAGCCCTTGTAGTTTATATTATTGTACTCTCGTAACATATTTATTTTCAATGTAATGTTTCAACATCCCTCTGTTTTATAAGTCCCCTGATAGTACTAGTGCATACACTAAGGTTTTATTTACTGTTTTGTGCACTTTCTTCTCATTAGAGTAGGTCGCTTAGCTTCCCTGTTAGGGCTTTTTTCAAGGAGGTTGGGATGGCTGTAACGGGAGATGTGGAGGCCATAGAAATTTTTTTTATTTTATAGATGGCCTCCATGATCTATAAGATTACAAAAAAAAAAATTTCTATCATTACTTTACTTTTTAAGATGTATGTGTATCGACTACTAAGATCATTAGCAGTCATCACAATGTTTAAAAATGAATAGATATTATCGATAGGCTCGTCAAATATAAGGGTTTATATGGTTGTAACATTTAATTAAAATACAAAAATAAACTTAATTTTAAAAAACATAATAAAATAAACAAATACCAGACACTACCAAAGAAATTAAAAAAAACCCTATCTTCGGATGTAAAGGGCCTTCATATAGGGGATCCTCAAGCAAACACAATACAAAACGTTTCACTGAATAAACAAATTAGTAATCTGTTGGCGTGAATGTAAACCATAAAACTGCTGTTTCCTCTTTTCTACTTTCTGATTCACCAGCAATGTTATTTCTTAAATCATACCTCTTTCTGAGGTTTTCATACAGTGTACACTCTTCAAGTAGATGGTTAACAGTGAGCGATTTGTCACACATACTGCACATTGATCTTTCATCACCATTAAACATATATAAATTTGTTTTTCGTGTGCAACTGATTCTCAGTTTTGTTGGTACCTCTTGTTCCCAGCGAGTGTCAGTTTTGCAAAACACCTGTAATCAAGTTTTGATTGAACCAATGCTTTATACTCGAATAACAGCAGTACTGTCTCTTTAGCTGAGTCCCAATTGATATTTTATAAACATTTAATAATGTTGAGGACTTTCTTGCATCTAATACATAATTTTTTTTTTTAAGTTTAGTCCCAAAATAAGATATTTATCTAAAAATAGACCTAAAAACAAACATTATCTCTGTCCTAAATTGAATGGTCAGTATTACTCAAAACAGGACTAAAATGGGGAATTTTCTCCCTACAGAAGTGTACTCAGCACGTTTTCTCTGGTGAAAATTTGAAAACGTAATTCTTTACTACTTCATTGAGGGCATTTCTGCCAAATTCTCGCATCTTATACTCACCGTAATTGAATTTTTGTGGTATATATGATTACCAGATCATCAACATAGATGCTTTTGCTGATTTCTCCTGATATGGCTAGCATCAGATTATTAGCAGTGATCCTGAACAAGATACTGTGCAACGGAGAGAGTTTTGGTATGCCGTTTTCTAATCATTTTCAGATGAGTATTATTATAACCTGTACTTGAAAAGTATTGTTCTTCAAATAGTTATAAGCAATGCTGGTAAATTGCAGCAAATTTTCTATTCATGTAGTTTAAGCATTATTCCATGACACAAAGTCATATCAAAAGTCTTCTACAGATCAATGAAGACTGCAATACAGTGCTTCCTTCGCGATGAAACGGTTATGTATTATGTTTTCTAAATTTATCATTTAATCAGTAGTTGAGTGTATTGTAGAAATCCTGCTTGATGTGAGGCCTTTTTTTTCTAAAATCCAAACTAATCGATTATTTATCACTTTCTAAAAGATTTTTCCAATAGCACATGTCAAAGAAATAGGAAGGTAACTACTGGGATCGTTTGATTTTTATATATGTTTAGGGATTGTAACAATTTCTGCTTTCTCCTACTGCCATTGGTTATATTCGATCCCATGATATCTGATTGTATAATTCAAGTAATCTTAAGTCTCAAAGCAGTGTTTAGCTGGCGATCATGACGTAATGTATTTCGTCTATACCACAGACTGCATTGTCCGTTTTCTCCAAATGTTTCACAAGCTCTTCTATTTTAAAAGGTACATTCTACATTAGATTTATGTGTTCTAAAATCTAAGTTGCTAAAAAATATGGTTGCAGCATTCACTGAATCCCAAGCTTTAAGGAATATTACTGTGACCAGACCTGTTACCAATAATGCAGTACATAATGATAAACGACAGTATAGACTTAAGATTCAGTGCAAGCATAAAATTATTATAAGTGAAGCAGACAGTCCTGTTGTTGATTCAGTGGATGTAATTAAGGACACTCACTAATTGTGAGTTCACAGATGTGATGGGTTATGCTTGATGTAACTGTAAAACATTAAATACTGAATGGGAAACTGTTATCAATAAAAAGAATAATAATCAGCTACACTAATACTAGTAAAAGAAAAGTAATGTCTACTATTAAGTAAACAAGTAAGCTGTTGGTAAAGATGAGAAAAATTTGTAAATGGTCTAATTTTGCTGTAGAACAGTATTTGTAATTAAATTTGAGCCCACTACCAAGTTGAAGTTTTGGTTAAAACCTCTGCGAGCATCAACAATGTTAAGTGCACGAGGTTAAAAACTAAGTACAACAATTTCAGTTCTATAATATTGTGGGTCATAAGAAATTAATATCTTTTTACTAGAATGTGCAGAGAATTAGATCAAAGCAGGAGGAGTTTTTTACTTCAGTAGTAGGATACTCATACAATGTTATAGCCATAATGGAAACTGCATTTAACAATTGTTCTATAACAAATGAGAATTTGCTAAATAGTTGGACTGTATGTTGAGGAGACAGAGATTGTGCTGAAACTGGTAAGAATCAGGGTGGAGGTTTCTTGCTGGCTGTAAAGAATGGTATCCAGAGTTGTAGAAAGAGGGATTTGGACTTCACTACTGAATGCATCTGTATCAAAATTAAATTGTTGGGTATCATTACTTCTGCTCAGATACCACGCCACTTTTTTTGGCCAATTATATTAAGAAATGGGAAAATGCCATTCCAATGTAAATGGTCTAGTAGTAATGATGGTGATTTTAATATACCTAATGTTGACTGGGATTCACTCATAATTCATGATTTAAATGTTAGACAGTTTAATAATTGTTTACCAAGAAGCAGAAAGGCTATTCTCAACTTAATCCTTTCCAGCTTGTAAGTTTCTGTTGGTGTTGAAGGGTTAGTGGCGAAAAATGTCCCTCATGATCCCCTTGTCATTACTAATTTATTAGATGAGGTTATAGTACACTCAAAAAAGTCATAATTTTAAAAAAAGGTAATGTTCTTGGCTTGTACCTAACTTTAAGAGAAACTAATTGGTCTTCTGTGTATAATGTTATGTCTGTAGACAATGCAGTGGTTGGTTTCACTGAGATTTTGCTACAAGCCATGCAGACTTATATTCCTAAAATAAAAACTCATACTAGAAAATATCCACTATGGTTTTCTACAGAACTCATAAAATACCTTAAAATGGAAGAAGCTACTCATGGAAGATTTAAAAGATTTAATTGTAAGGATGAGTATGTGGCTTTTTTAAAGCTAAGAAGGAAAGTGAAGTCTCTGCTTCAGGGGGATATTCACAGGAGAGTGGTTATTAAAGAAGATGAGTTATACACTAACCCAGACAACCACTTGTATGTAAACTGTTTTTAAAAAAAGGTAAATGTGTGTGCCCCATTCAGGACAGGATGTTAACTGATGCCAAGGAGATAAATGAGCATTTATGGAATACTTTCAGTCTGTGTTATCAGGATTTGAAGTTCATCAAATAATTGTTTGTCACAGTAGGATATAAATTTTACCTTGATCACAGTGAATGATGTTTTGAAAGCTATCACGGAACTAATACCTAACGCAGTTACTGGATATAATAAACCCCTATTTTTTATAAAATTATTGTTTAAGATAATATCACCAGAACTTTTGTGGGTATCCAGTAATTATTTTTTTAAGTTTAAAAAATGATGTTTCTTCCAGAATACTGGAAAGTAACATTAGTTTCCCCTGCTCAAAAAAGGGCAACCTACAAAAATGTTAGCAACTACAGACCAATCTCGGTACGATGTACTGCTGCTAAAGTCTTTGAAAAGGTTGTCCACAGATTCTTTATGCTAGTCTTAGTGGGAATATTGATTCTTGGTAAAATGGGTTCGTGAGAGATAGTTTAACAACATCTGATTTAAATTACTTATTGTCTTTTCTTGCCTTTTCACTTAGGAATAGGAAGCAGGTTGATATCATTTATTTCAATTTTCAGAATTCTTTCAGTTCTGTTCCACATGATATCCTAATAGGGAAACTTTCTTGATGTGGGATATCTAGAAGAATTGTAAAATGAACTAAATTGTATCTTAACAGGAGAAATTTTGTGTTAAGTGAATGAAAACATTTCACAAGAATGTAATGCCACATCAGGTGTTCTACAGAATCCTATTTTGGACCTTTATTTTTTATTGTATTTATCAATGACATAACTGGAACTCAAATCTGATGTTCTTTTGTTGGCTGATGATATTAACACATACAGTAGGGTTAATAATTATAATTATTCTTCAGAATGATGTACTCATTATAATTATTTTATTAACATATATTTTTATCAACTTCATTCTTCAGAATGATGTTGATCGGATATACAGGCTGTCATTAAATCTCGATAAGTTACAGTTATGACTTACACCAGAAAGACTGGCTGTAAAGTATACAGAAATATTAGAAATGTGAAAATTCATAGTGAGACTAATGTTTGTGACTTAGGGATGCAGTTCAATCCTAAATTATTATTTACTGGTCCTGTTGACAAAATTGTTCTAAAGTGCAGAAGGAACTCAAGATTACTTCTTTGGGTCACCAAAAGATTCCACACAGTAAACACTACTTTAAGACTGTATAAAGTTATTGTCAGGCTTGTGTTGGACTGTTGTTCTGTCATTTAGAACTATCAGAGAGAGGTGATGAGCAGCAAGATTGAAGCAGTCCAAAGAAGATTTTTATATGCATCACACCATCAAGGCTTGGTAGAGAGAGATTAATCATAAGAAGATGAATCATAAAACTCAACATTTCAATGTTGAGGAAAAGGAGAGTAGTAAACAATTTACTTCTTTGTTTATAATGCAACCAACGATTATGTTGATACTGTTAAATTTTACATTAGGATCCAGTTTCTGAATGTGAACACTAGTAAGAAAAATATTTTTAAACACAATAGTACTAGTGGAATGTGTCCCATGGAGAGATGCCTCCAGAAGTTTAATGAAGTTTAGTAAAGATATTGATGTTTTTAATTCACAGTAGTGAATTTTAAGAAGTCGATTATTGGCTATGTTCTTATGAAATAGATAATTAATTTATGGCTTTTGTTAAATTTTTTAAGTTAAAAATTTTAAAGGTAAAGTTTTTTTAAGGCTAATTTACTTTATAGTTACTCTTATTATTAAGTTCCATGATGCAGACTCCCTTTTATGAAAAGTATAATTCATTCTCTAATAGGTGAAGTTTAGTAAACTACAATTTTTTTTTATTGTTCTATTATACTTCTTTCAACATCTAGAATAGCTCAACTTCCCTGCTTAGATAGTTTATCTTCATGGAGGTGGGATGACTGTAAGGGGCAACATGGAGGTCATCAAAAAAAATTATTATTATGAAGAATATACAGATTGCATCAAATCCTTAATTTCCCTGTCTATTTCATTACATGATATATATTTTTTTTTTAAGTATATCAGAATATTAGTGTCAGCCGATAAAATAGCATTTCTTTCTTATATCTAGGTGATTTACTTAGATTTCATTAATTGTTGTCATTAATTTACCATAATAACCTGTAGTTGTGAAATTATTGCTCAAAATTTGTGCATGTTGATTCAATTGGACTGGTTAATTTAGGAGTTCATTTTTGTTATATGTTTTTGTTTTCTATCTTTATTAAATTAGTTTACAACATAGTTAGTAATGATTTTTGTTACTTACTAATTGGGCCCTAGATAAGACAGTCAGTTTGGTCTAAAAGGAAGAAAAAAAATCAGATTTAATGTAGTTTATGATACAAGAAAATGTTGATAACATTAATATAATTATGTAATTGTTCTTGTTTGATAGTAATTTAACCTACAATTTAAAGCATAAAAATTAACTCAGTGCTAGTACACAATATTTCACAGATCAGTTTATTTTCAATTAACTGAATGTGACACCCACAGTTATCTTTTGTTATTCTGTTAATTATATTCACATACCATGATGTCTTTTGTTTCTTTGTCTGTCTAAGCAGATTGTTGACATTATTATTCTTTGCTTCTAGAATCCTATGAAACAACACCTGTGACTACAAATTAAAATCACCACTTTTTTTTGTAGTCCATCTATGTTTCAAAAGGGTCTGTTGAGATTGCTCATGTTCATCTTCATTTCTGTAAAACAGAAATAGTCATACAATGATCAAAATATTCCTTGTAATTTAAACTTTTTTTAATATTTATTCTTTTTAGGTTATTAATGTTTTCAAAATTTTTGTGTACCAAAAACAGGCATTTTATATTAAGTAAATTTCAATCTACTCTCCCACTTACTTTACCTTTCCAATCATTGAAAACTTTGCAATATTCCTCTTTGGTACATATTGTTGGGGTTTTCCTCAAAGTTTTATCAGGTCTTCCAAATACTCAGTGTATTAGGAGAAAATTACTGACATGTACAGGAAATTGTAATATTATCTTGTCAGTGATATCATACTTTGTCATATAATACATCAAGGAATGAAAAACAATATCATTTTTATTTTGTACAGAATATCCATAGCAGAAAAGGCACTCTTGTTTTTTTTTTTTGTCTCTTATCTACTTGCCTAAGTAATCTAACCTTAGAGGGTGTAATGGTGCATTACTGGTGAATAATAAAAAAAATAAAAATAAAAAGTAATGTAACCAAGCAGATGATACTTTAGTTGAGAACCATTCCTCAGGCAGTAGGTAAAAATAAGTATCTTTTCCTTTTGTGTCAGTTATAATAAATTGTAAAAATCAATTTGTAACATAATAGTAGATTTTGCCAGAGGTTCTACCTATGGCGTATCAAAACAAAGTTACAATTTCTAAATAATTTTCTTTGTGAAATAATTCGTAGAATGCAGACACATTTTTTTATCAGTTATTTTTTCTAGGATAAAATTAACTTTTTCATCAGAGACATGTATACAGACTAGAAACATCTGATGCTGGACAACTAATACTATATTATATTCATTACAGAATATTCATTATGACATAGAACTAGATGAGTTTTGCTGTTCATCATTAACTAGATTATTATATGTTTTATATAAATTTGTTAATTGACATCTTGCTACTTAAATAAACGAGACATAACTTAAGTTTGTTGTAATGGTTCTCAGAATCCTCTAAGATTACCAATTAATTTTCTTAAGCATTATTTTTTTGGGACTGACTTTCTACTGTTTCTATGTCCAATACGTTCTTTTTTTCCTTCTTCAGACTTTTCAGTTACAACAGCTTGTTTTTATTAAAGTTAAATACATAAAAGTTTTATTTTTCAAATAGAAATAAATTTAACAGGTCTTGTGGGAACTGAATACTTAACATGAAAAGCTTGAGGTTTGTACCAGGTAGCATCTTTTGTACAAAACCTGTGTCAATTGGTATTTGTCACTGATAATTGACTTAAATAGATTAAAGAGATTAGAACCACTAGGTGCACTGTATCTTCTCTGTTTATTAATTTGTTTAGACGATCAATCTTTTTTGCTTCTTTTGTGAGTTCTTCTTGAAATGTTTTTCAAAAGATCACCTTCTTCCATCTTAATTTATTCAAAATTTACAGAACAAAACACAACAGTCTTCACACAGTTATTAACTTTATAAGTTAAGTCAGGTGACTATCCTACTCTTCTGATAGTTTTTTTGGCATATTAGATTTCGTTTGCTCTGGCATGATGAACATGTTGAGTTTTACTTAAACAATAAATTTCTATATTAAGATATATGGGAGCTAGTTTTGCTCAGTTTCATTTTTAAATAGGGAATCAGGTGATCTTTGTTTATAATACACAATGATTACCTAATAGTTTCAATATATTAGACATGTCTAATTTTGCTTCACTGCTCATAAAATAGTGGCTAACATAAATACTGCCAGGTTTTTTGTTTCTCAAAAAGTTTAATAACACTAGAAAATAAATTCAGAAAATATTTTACCTATATTTGGCATTTAGAAAGGGCATTTTGTCTTTTAGATATGATATTTAGGACATTTTAATTTTATAAGAGTTTTGATATAGATGCTGCTGGATACACTTCTATTACAAAGCGCTATAAATCTTTCAACCCTGAAGGTATTTCAGATTATCTGATCATAGGTATTGCTATTTATACAGAATGTTTTATAGCAGTCTGTTTTTACTCATTTTTTTAATTAAAATTTTACATTTCAATCATTACTTTATTTATGTACTCATTATCAGCTGAAAATGAAAGTCAAATTTGATGAAAATTCAGCGTTTCGAGAAATCATGGACACTATTGGTATATTTTCAGAGGATGAGATGAATGAATTGTAACGTGTGTGAAAAATGCCATTCCTGACCGGGATTCGAACCCAGGACCTCCGGATGAAAGGCCAAGACGCTACCAATCGCCACGGAGGCCGGTGGTAGTTTATTTGTAACTGGTTACAGATTTATTAGTAGGCCATTCCATTTTAAGTCTGTTTTCATTTTCATTCTTATCTGTATGCCCTCTACTTAACAAATAGAATAATACATATTTAACTTACTTATCTTTCCACATTTTATATATATATATATATATA
>JAAAKQ030127517.1:0-13606 GCA_010016005.3 Zanna intricata | reverse complement strand
AGCTACTCTGTATCACTGAGTACGCAAGCCCCCCCACCATCGGCAAGGTCTCATGATTCGTAGAGGGAGTGTTCTTTTTTATGGTTCATAAAATGTTCAGTTCTGATATTTCACTAAAGTGCAAAGTCAGATCTTTTACTATGATTATTACTGTAGCACGTAACAGCTTCTAAGGTTTTTTCACTTTTCCCATCGAAAAAGTCTGACGAAATTTATTAATTCTAGTAACTTCTATAACAAATAAATTTGTTTTTTTTTTTGTCTTTACTTACATACTTTTTAGATTTCATTAAAAATGTTTATCTCAATTTTTTTTTTCTTCGTAGTTGATCGGTAGTGAAAATCTACTCATAGTAATTACATAATTCCTTACATCCCTCTAGAATATATTATTCCATAGTAAAAGATCCTTAAAACCTAGAAATATCATCTTCTCCAGACTTTGTTTCCCTTCTCTTTTCTAACTGCATAAATTCCACGTATATATTTACTGATTGTTTCTACGGTGGAGTTTAGATCTGTACCTAGAATAAGTTTTGAAAACAAACAATAGATTTTTGTTCACCATAACATAAAGGTTGGTATTTTATGACATGTTCGTAAATTGGTCTTTTTACTTTCGAAGCGAATGATTTCTTTCGTTTCTTTCGACGAGCAAAGATTTCTTTTTTCACTACACCTGCAAGCATAATTACTAGAAGTGATTTCTGTAACTAATTCATAGTAATTAACTTAATTTTTTTTAACCTCTGGAACCACCGTTAAGATATATCTTCAGAGGATGAGATGAATGAATTTTAGCGTATGTGATAAATGACATATCTGCCCGGGATTCGAACCCGGGACCTCTGGATGATAGGCCGAAACGCTACCACTCGCGCCACGGAGGTCGGCTCATAGTAATTAACTATGGATAATTATATTAATTTCTATGTATTATATAGAAACTTAATGAATTAATCGAATAATGTGAATATTATCGATTTAAAAACCAAATGAAAAATATTTTAATCATATATACAATATGAAATTTAATTCAAATTATCTGTTATCGTACGATTTTATAGTTTTGAACTTCATAATAGATGATACCGTATGTAACCTATCGAATAGAAATTATTTTCGTACGCTTGAGTAAATATTTACGAGTTTGAATCCCACCAATTATATTGACGTTGAAAACTTTAGCAAAAGAAAAAATATTCGTATATAGAAATCATTCATTACATAATTTAAAAATTTATAATTTTCATAAAAAATTTGGGTCCATCTCTTGCCACTTCCCTTTAAATTAGAATATTTAAAAATGGTGAATACTTTTTTGTTTTCAATGAAAAGTCTAAATGTTGATTTTCATGACTAACGGTTTGAGTTGTGCGTTAGTGACTAAATAAATGAGACAGTAAGGACACTTTGTTTTATACATATATAAATATATTTTAACTTTTTGATCAGCAGTTTACAATGTATATATATATATATATATAAATTACCGTGTTATTTTGTTCGTTTAATCCAGGTTTTATCCTGTGATGTGAGATAAATGATAAATAGCTATAAGTTAACTTATTTCTTAAGAAGTCATTTAAATTTCTTTAAATCAAATATACACTTTCATATTGTTATAATAGCTTTAAATTGTTTCCTTTAAAATACTTGTTTAAGGATATTTATTTTGACTTAAAGTAATGAATGTTCTATAAGTAATTCTCTTCTTTATACTAAAGTCTTTTCCTCCTGTTCAGGGTTAAAACCGATAATACACAGCAATTCAGTAGTAACATGTAGTTTTGAATTACATAACTTCTAATTTTCTCTTTGAACATAAACACTAAAATAACTTATGTCTAATTACTCAGTTGTGAAATTGAAGTTTGTTTACCAATTAAATTATAGATACATTACATGTTATTGGAATATTAATAGCAAAATTACTGTATATTATCCTTTATATTGTATGTTATATATAATTCAAGAACAATTTCAATTTATATTTATTAACATCCAAACAAGATTCTTGAGAAACAAGATATACTAATTTATAGGTTTAAATTATAATGTTAACGCTCAATAAATTTTTCGTTGTCCATAATTTAACTTATCGTATTAAATAGTAATTTAACTATAATACGAGTATGTTTCTCATTATAAATTTGGTACTTCTCAAGTTTTAACTGCTTATTTAGTATACCATAAAATGTAGATCTTAGACATATGATGATAATTTATTGTAAGTTAACCTAGGAAATTAAAAAAAAAAAATTGCCATTAAAATTTAAAAAAGTAAATAAACTGAAACTTCAAATTTTAAAAGAGATTATTAAAAAAAAATTTTCCTCGACGATCTACGAAAGAATTTTTTTTTATGTATTTTTTTTTTTTTGTTTAAATTCCGGAACTACAATTAAGTATATCTTCAGAGGGATGAGATGAATGAATTGTAGCGTGTGTAAAAAATGCCATGCCTGACTCGAACCCGGGACCTCCGGATGAAAGGCCGAGACGCTATCACTGTTTTTTAATGTTTATAAACCTTTAAAATAACAATCGATATAAGATTTTATAAATACGATTTTTTTTTTTATTACTTAGAAAAGTTTTTATTATACCTTGTAAATATCTTCAGTGAAGAATGTTGCTATTATCACCTAAATTAGTTTTTTGTTTATTTGTGTAATTAGATACACATGTACTTAGAATGAGGGTCGAAAAATATATCGGATTTCATTTGTTTTTATTTTTTTTAAACACCGTTATGTTTTTGTACAAACGAGCATTCATATTAGATCTCGTTTCGCGAGATTTTTCGTTGCCATTTCTTTCATGGGGAGGTGGCTTTATTTACGGTTGGAGAAAGATTGTTGGTGAAAACTGGTGGGAGGAGGAAGAATTTTTTTTCAAAGTAGGTTAATTTTTTGTACAATTTATTACTCTAGTACTTTTATTCAAAATATATTTTTACTATTCTGGTTTTATGGAAATGTATAGTCTTTTATGGAAATATTTTTGCTATATCTCTCGAAAATGGGCGGGAAGAGACAGAGAGACAATTGTTGACATATTTCATAATGTACTTCCATTAAAAAAAAGAAAGTAAATTCGCAAAATCGGTCAGAGATTGGGATTGGGAGACCCTGTCAAAGTTTTTTACAATTATTTTTAAATATACAGATAAAGTTTTTGTAATGCTCAAAGATATAAAGATTTGTTTCGTTTTAACTTTTTATTCCTTTCATATGTGTAAAATATTTTGACAACACAACTTAGTACAGCATGAACTTTATGAGATATATACTGGGAGGTAGTTGATGACATATTTCATAATGTTCCATTTAAAAAAGAAATTCGCGAAATCGGTCAGAGATTGTGGTTGGGGGACTCTGTCAGGATTTTTGGCAGTTATTTTTAACGTACAGATAAACTTTTCGTAATGTTCAAGAATATAAAGATTTGTTCCGTTTATCCTTTTTAATTGTGTATCCTTTTTTTAAGATTGTTTTTTATCCTTTCATATACGTAAAATATTCTGAAACACAACTTAGAACAGCACAAAATTTATGAAACATATATACAGAAACACATAAGAACGATATACTACATAAAAAGGCACAATTTAAATCACGCTTACTTTTCGATTAAATTTTAATGTAATATTTTAAATTTATTAAATACATGTTCGCTCATAAACAAATAACCCTGACAACAATATTAACCAACACCAGGGTGAAAACAACAGTCCCATTTACTGAAGATTGTCTCTATGAACAATACAAACATTTTTAAATAAATGAATAAAAACGTTGAATTTATAAAAATTGCTTTGATTTGTCGTTAAAAACAATTGAAAAATTAGATAGTTTAAACGAAATTTTAACTGTAGAAGTTATACATAAAAAAAAAAAAAAAAAAAAAAATTAAGAGAAATCATTTTTATTTTCCACTTCAAAATTAAGCGCCATTTAAATTCAAAATTACAAACCGAGTTAAAAAAAAAATACAACCAACTAATACCTTTTTATTAATTTAAATAAGACTTTAAACCCTGCAACTGAACAATGGAAACAAAGTTAAAATCGTCCAAAAATTTAAATATCTGGGTGAAATCATCAGATGGAACCTTGTCGAGAAACCATCAATCGAAAACCGCACAACTAAACTTAAACAGGCCCAAAGAATCACCTGGCCTACCTATAAAAAGAAATCCCTCTCCATCAATTCTAAAATACGACACTATAACTCAGTAGTCAAGCCAGAAGCCACATATGCCTGCGAAACTCTCTTAAAGTTAAACACCCAATCAACAACCGATAAACTACAAAAAATAGACAGAAGAATATTAAGAACAGCTATTAATTTCAAACACCAAGTCCACAACAGATGGTAGATAATTCCCAATACCATAGTGTACAAAGAAAATGAGTCGATAAACGACACAATGCGAAAAAGACGTGTAGCCTTTTTTGGGCACCTCTACAAGACTCCAAAAACAGCTTCTAGATTATCAACTTAAGAGCAAGGCCCAGAAAAATGGATCCAGGAAATAAAGGCTGACGTGGAGAGCTTAACTATAACGGAAGAAATGATAGAGAACAGAGAGGAAAAGAAGGTCTTAAAAGAAAACAAACTTACTCAACTCCCCTTCAATATAAGAAAACAACCCAGTATACTCTTAACGGAAAGGATGAGGGTTGCCAGATTACAAAATATGAAGCAGATGTGGGAACGAAGGAGGCGGCAAGCTAACTTTGTAGCTCGTTTTTCAAAGACATAATGGACATGAAATGACTTAAGTGCTCAAATTGGGGCGAAAACTATACAAAAAAAAAAAAAAAAGACTTTAAAAATATTTTTTTTTGTCTTTAACTGGTGTTTCTTTTTTTGTAATTATCTTTTTCTGATTAATTCAACACGTAAATTCGAATGTTGTGTTTGGAAATATAAAATGGAAATTTGATAATTTATGAAAATTTCAAACTCGTAACATCCGGATGAAAAGGTAGGGACTATAACTCCGTGAACGAGGTTGACGGAGTGATAGATTTGATTAATTTTTGAAATATGGTTAAGCTCAGAAAAAACGTTTGACTCTTCACGAAACGTAAAAATATTAAAAAATAAAAAAATGTAAAAATGTAAAATGTAGTTGAAATATTTCATTTACATTTAGATGAAAATAAGAAATGGAATGAAGATAAGATAAATAATCTAACGATATTGCTAATGAATGTAACCCAAGACTGTTTTGAATGCATTAATATAACAGTATATATTTTTAATTATATATTTTTTTCGAAATTTTCGCATGAAAATACTTCGATTATCAGTTGACTTAATTTTAAAGTGTTACACTAAAAAAATCCAATATAAAACTACAATAAAGAAAAATATCATAAATTGTTTTTAAAATTCTATGATATTTAATTTATCATTTTTAATTCCGTAGTTTTATGGAAAAAAAACTTATATTGGATGTCATTTAAAGAACGTTTTATACAAAATAAAGGTTAATTATTTCAATTAATAATTTATTTGGCGAAGATTATGGTTTGAATATAGGTTAAAATAATATTAAAAAAACGTTTGAGATGAGATCCTACTTTTTTTTAATGAAAAACAGCATTAAAAATTATATTTTAAAAGAAAGATTGTAAAAAAATTAATTATGCCATAAGATTAAAACAAATTGTATTTTACAAATATAACTAATTTTATTACATAAGAAATTAATGAAAAAAGCAAATAAACTCTGATTGAATAATTCTATTACGTGGAAATGGTCATTTGGTAATGTGGTTGAAGAGGAATGGGGTGACCGCATTATTGTTCTGACGCTCACAACTAGCGCAACATGACTGAACTGCACAATTTGTGTTTTTTTAATAATAAAAGTAAATGTTAATTTTATTAAAGTTATTTTAGAATACAAAATTTTAAATAAAAACTTTGAAATTCTATTACTTATTTTAATTCTAACAGTGTGAAGTTTTACTTCTTTAAATATATTTTTTCTTTATAAAACGTCATTAGGATAAAAATATTTGTTAAACTTATTATGGGGTTAGAAATATAAAAAAACCCGCCATTAAAATAAGTCTTATATACGGCTGTTATACAACTTTACATTTTTAACTCGTACATTTACTATTTAATTATATTTTTAAATTTGCTTTACTGAACTAGAAATATTTTTCAATATTTACGAGAGGTACACATTTTTTACCCGACTGTACATAAAAGATAATTTAACTGCTATGAATATTTGTTTGTTACCGTCTGCAACTTCATAGATCCAAATAATTATAACCAATTTTTGCATAGTAACAGATCTTCGGTCTGGAAATAACGTAAGCTATCTTAAATTGTCTTATCTAAAAATAGTGACGCTATACTGAGTTACAAAATTAAAAATTTAAACTGTTTTCAAATTTGAATAATGGTATTCCTTAAAAAATTAAAATCAATATATTTTTTCCTCTTGTTTTTTATTCGAATAATTCATCGTTTTCTAGATGTAAGCTAGAAATTTGCTTAGCAAAAGGAAGCAGATATGCATCCGCGGCTAGCATCTGCCGCCTGAGAGCTATATATTGGCGGTGGTGTATTGCATTGCATCACATTTAATGGTGAAATATAAGAGGTCAGAAGCTATGCGCGATATCGCTACGTATTATCATTATACGACAAGTTAGAATCTCTACGATATCCCTAAACTTTCGTCAAATATTGAATTTAATTAAAATAATGTAGCGTGTATTTTCGAGCTCCAATTATTTTTTTTATTTTATTGTTTCTCTACTGAGGTTTTCAGATTATTCAAGCTGTCTTTCTTAATACTGTAATTATTTATTCTGCAATTACTATGTTATCATTATTATTGTTATTTTCGATTTCCGTGGCGGAATTGTAGAGTCTCAGCCATTCATGTGAGGGTCCTGGGTTCGAATTCCTTCTCAGACAAAGCATTTTTCACACGCTACAAAATCCATTTATCATTTATTTAGTAACTATAATAACAAAATTCATTTACCATCATCTAGTAAGTGTAATTCACTTTCACTTTCACTTTTTTATTTAATAATACTGTATCAGATTACTGAAGCAATCTATAATGTGTAAAACGTTTAAGTAGATAAACAATAATAATTTTAATGAACCTATCTGAAAATTTATGGTAACAAAAAAAAATATGCTAAATAATATAATTATTAAAAAAACAAAAAACCCGACTAATATTTTTTACATACATACTGAGAATAATTACGAAAAACGAACAAGCTTTTCTTTTTTTTTTAGGATACAGTTAGTTAGTCTGCGATGTGAAATTTAATATTACGTCTAAATTTTTTTTTTGGGTTGTAGTTGAGTGCCTGTGTAGGCTGTAGAAGATTGTGATTTTAATGGTCTCTACTTTATTAAATTTCTCTTCCTCTTTTTCTGTTTTAGCCTCCCAAACTACCGTAAGGTATTACTTCAGAGAATGAATGAGGAATAGAATAAATGAAGTGTAATCTTGTATAGTCTCAGGTCAACCGTTCGTGAGATGTGTGGTTAATTAAATCCCAACCAACAAATAATACCGGTATCCACCACCTAGTAATCAAATCCGTATAATAGTAACTGTCTTTTCTAGGTTTTAAACATTCTATCTCTGGATTTTTAAATCAGCTGATTTGCAATAACTAGTTCGTCACTAGATTAACCTGATAGGTTATTTTGTTAAGAAAAATGTTTTTCAAGGTTTTGGATGCCTAACAATACATAATATACGAATATTTTTTTTTTTATGTATCTTTAGTATTTATTTAGTTGATTTTACTTAATTGTTATATTTTCTAGTTTTTATTATCTTTTTTTTTTTTAGTTAAATTATTACATATTATTTTTATTTTTGATTTTAAAATGTTTTTATTTACATCACATTCTAAGTCTTTATTTTTACTGACTTTCTTATTCCCGTTGGTCTAGTGGTGAGCTTTTCATCGCCAATTAGCTGATTTCGAAGTTGAGAGTTCTACGTTTCACATTCTAATAAATGCTGAATACGAATTTGAATACTAGATCATGGATACTGGTGTTCTTTGGTGGTTGGCTTTCAGTTAATTATACGTCTCAGGAAAGATCCACCTGACACTGTACAAGCTTCACTTCATTTACATTCGTACATATCATTCTCATTTATCCTCTGAAGTAATACTTTACGGTGGTTGTGGAGGCTATACAGAAAAAGAAACAAAGCTTTCTTAAATCTTACTTTCAACAATTACACTACTGAACGAATATCTTTATAAAAATTTAGCTTCATGTTCCAAATTCTTAATTGAGAATTGCCAAGTATACAATATATCTTAAGATAAAAAATCATCACTTAAACCACTTAAAAAAACATGTCTTAACCTCAGCTTTTGTGTATAGATAGAAGGGATGCCTGAAACAGCTGACAATCATACACGAAAGAAAAAAAAAACCAAAAAATGTGATAGATTCAGTTTCTTAGTTTTTTTAATATTTCAATTAAAGAATCAACACTACTAAACGACGTCGTTCCGTAACTGTTATATTTAATTAGATTTATCGTGCATCATATTTTCCAAGTTATTTATCCGTATATCCACGCATAAATTATATATATATAATTATATATATATATATATTTATAAAATATTATATATATATATGTATATATAACTTTTTATGTTTAACTTCAATAAGGAAACATAAAATTATGGATGGAATTCAATTAAAATAACTAGTATAGTGGACTTTGAAAATAAAAGGGATAATAAAAGAAATTTATTATTATATTTTTTTACTTGAGTAACTAACATGAAAGAGTCAACAGTTACATTTTATTTATATTTTATAATTGTATTGTTTCATAACACTTCACAACTTAACTTAAAACGTTTCTCTTTGTAAAACAAATACCGTAATGTTGTTACTTTAGTTAAATAAAGCTGTGTACGAGTATATAATAGTTTAGCACTGAAAAGGAAATTAAATAAAACAAATAATTTAATCTAATTTTTCTTTTCTTTTATAATAAAATAAATAGATAACTTCTAATTATCACTTTTATCTCATTAAAAAAATACATAAGAATTCATTCTCTCGTAATTCTGACTCTTGTCTCTAATAGATTTTTATTTTTAACGTTCTTTTATTTATATTTTAAAATAAATATATTATAAAATTAAGTTTTTATTTAATTAAATATTTTACATTATAATTTTTATTTATACATTTTTTTATTTTTTTTTAAATAAAATTTATTTTGTTCAAAATTTTGTTCAACAAATAGTTTATTTATAATCGTTTCTAAAATTGGAACTTCAATTTTTCAACAAATATCTTCTAGTAATCCTAAGTCTCATTTTGGGTTAAAAACAATTTTGAATTCACCGAATATTTCCATGTTTTTAAAGCTTCATTTATATAATAAAATCTTCATAAAAGAAATTTTTATTCTGTTACAAAACGGAAACCTGTCAAATTTTACATAAGTGTAAAATATCCCAATTTTTCAGTTACGAGTTTCATTTCCTTTTTTTTTTAATATTTTTGCGATACTAAAAAGGCCGATTAAGTACTACAAATATATTGGGAATAAATCTCAAATATTCCATATAATATCTTCTTTGTTTTTTACTTTGTGTTGTGTTAAGCGTCGAGACCATCTAACAATTTCTTGTATTCTTTTTGGGCTATTGTAATTCTCTTCTCCTCCTAAGCAGTTTTCTCTCTCACTGAGAATTTCAGTAATGTACTTCTCCAATTCCACTCTCAGCCACCTTCTTCCACGTACTCCTTCATCTAATCTTCATCAGCATTCTCGGCTTTCTTTTTTCGTTCATTGTCATCACATGATCCAACAGCTCGAAAGCTTTTTTTTCCACTTTCTCCTGGTTCAGCTGACTTCTTATGATAGTGACTCTGACTTTATCACGTTTTGTTTTCAGAACCATCTCTCTTAGATATTTCATTCTTATGTCTATTTCCAGCAGTATCAGAGTTTCTGTAACAAGAATTAAAACCGGAGGAAAATAATGTTTAAATTTTCATCATAGTTTCCCATTTGACTTTGCTCTTACCTACTAGTGTATTACTTAGCTAGAAATACACATGGCTAGTACTGAACACTATTTTATTTGCTAGACTTATTCCATTCCACTCTGTTGTTAAACCCTGTTTAATTTAACATTAAGTCGTCGAACTCATTACTTTAATCCTCTGAAGGTTCACCTCCAGACCTCTTTGTTCAAAAGTATTAGTCCATTCAGCTACCAAATTTTCGAAGTCCTCTTGATTCATTATCAACCATGTCACATCATTAAAGTGACTGGATATACACAGGTCTCAATCTTCAGTTCCCTATGTGATTTCTCTTTGTTCACTTCCCTGCATCACACCTTTACCTACATTAAATCTTATTGACTTCTATTCTAACAACTCCCATGACCTTTCGATATAATAAATATTTCTTTGTTGTGGTCAACTTGGCTAAAGCTCATATTTCATCCAGAAACTTTCATAAAATCTACTGCCTAGTAACTGTATCGAAAGCAGCTCTTAGATCAAGAAATGCTAAACCTATTTCTTTCCCTCTGCGTAGTGACTTATCCGTAGCCATTCGAAAGGTAAATTATAGTCAATTCTTTCTGAAAGCAGTCTGCTTATCTTCTAACTTCTATATTTCTGCCCTCAATCTCGTTTCCAGAATACGACTATATATATTGGGCATATTATAGGGTTGCATATTGCCGTATAGTTTTCACATATTAATGATGCCCTTCTTATAAATAATCGATAATATTAAAGTACATATCGCAGTTTTTCGGAATTCTCTCTTGAATGCATACTTGCTGCATTATTTTCACATCCAGTTTTCTACCTTTATTACTCCTGTTTGCAACGTTGTTTTTTGTTGAAGCAATAATAAATTTATTGCATATTAGGATATGTTGCATACATAGCTCTTACCTTAATTCCAAGATTGACTACAGAAATTTATTTGGCAAAAAGATGATTCACCTTCTGACTGGCATAAGTATTAGCAACTGATTGACATATCAGTTCTGTTAGGAATTGGTTGAATTGTGTTTTCACCAACCACTGGATTGGCCGCCATGGACCCGATGACAGAGCTTATTTTGGTTGTCTACAAAGTCACCCAATCAGACCTATGTGATCTTTTCCTTTGAGATTTTATAAAGAATCTTGTGTATGTACCTCCGTTTTCTACTGATTTACCCGATTTGAAGTGCTCATATTGAATTCCACTTTTAGGATGAGTTTATGTGTGGAGAACTCTGTGATGAAGCTGCGGTTTAGGAGGGAGAGGCTTTGCTTTCGAAAGTACACCACAGCAGAGAGAAATAGTGTTTCTAATATTTTCAATAGAGACTTATTAAATTTGCGAATTTGTTGCTTGATTATTAAGGAAATAAAGGGACTTTGAATAAACTAAATTGTAGGACAAAGTTGTCGTTGTTGACATGGCGTATTTTAATTCAATCCTGATCTTTTTAAACGCTTTGTTTTAGAAGGCAGATTGTTCACTGACTTCTCTTGGTGCAAGGTCAAAGAATAATTAGATGTTCAAGTGTTGCCAGTATGGTGTTTTGAGTTCTGCCAGTATGGTCATAGAGCAAAGTTTTTTTCACAGTCTGTGGCAATATGTTTTCATTATGGGAGTGAGGGACTTAAACAAGAAGAGTGTCCCAAGAAGCCGGAGGGTCTGACTTGTGCAAATAGTAAACGTTTTCGGAAGCATTCCAAAAACTATGAGAATAATAAAGACGTGCTTTTCTGTGACAAACACAGAGAACTGTTACTATGTACTTGAACTCGTTAGGGTTAAATATTTAAATTTGGGCATTTAAACACACAGGGTACTTATATATTTCAGATTGAGCTCGGTAACATTGCTCTTCAAATAAAGGGTTAGTTGTTGTTTTATTACAGCATCATATGTTATGTCTGGTAAACCTGATAGATTTTTCAGTTTGGAAGAGATTAACCCCTAGCTTTGAAAGAATATCCGCTATTGTGTGCAGAAGGAAAATAGATTTTGTATTCGTTTGACAGTGCTCAAATGATCATAATGATGTTGTCTGTGTGAATGTTGAGAACTTGCATTTATGTTATAAGTACATATTTTTAGTATAGAGACCCTACTGGTCGTCCATATTGAAGTTTAGGATAAACTTCTACGACTCTCTGGTACAAGTTCAATCCTTATTTCTGAGGATATAAATGCTAAGTCAAAGTTACTTGGCACAAGAAACGTTTTTGAAGGGGTGTAGGATGCCGCTTGGACCTCCCCGCTTTCTGTTTCTTTTTTGTTGTTGTGTTACTTTTTTCTCTTTTTTTTGTTTGTTCTCTTATTCTTTATTATTGCGATTTGAATCCAACTCTTTATCTTTCGGGTTGGTAGTGGATTTCTCTCCACTCGGATGAGGGAGAGAATAACAAAGGAAATAACTAACGAATAACAAAAATAATTCCTTATTTTTGTTATTCAATATTGTTTCAGACTTAGTTTAGATGTTTTTTTCTGTTAATGATAGTAGTACATCGATGGGAATGTGGAATTCATCTCGGTGGCATCCTAATTGAGGCAACAACAAGTTTGAGAGATGCATTTTGGCGAGGTTTTGAAGGTGACCTCCGGTAACGCCCATAAAGGAAGCACGGAGGGTATGGCATAGTGACCGAAACTGCCCTATAGAGGGTGTCCTCCCCTACTGGGTCAGGATGTTGCGATCAATACATGTTTTGTTTGTATGAGAATGGTGTTTTTTTTTTTTTTATATTTAAAGATTCAGTTAAGTAATGATGTGAGTTCATAGCCTAATTGAAATTAAAAGTAGAAAGAGGTTTTGTGTGAAACCTTTTCTTAGAGTAAGGGACAGGGATTTCGCTTCTGTGAATTTGTTAGTTTTATAGTTGAGGTTTTTAATTATGGTAGGTAGTTGGAAGAAGCCATTCGAAGGCGATAGCAGGTATGTAAATATACTGATGTAAATGTCTGCCGAGGAATTTGCATCGCTGGCATCCTGGCAGAGACCAAACTGATTGATGGCTTGTATTATCAAGTTTGGAGGGTCTAAAAGACGATCTCTAGTAATGTCCATTGGGCTAAGAACGGTAGAGATGTTGTAACGCCCAGGATCGTCACAAGGCGGGTGTCTTCCCCTATGAGGTTAGGATGCTCACTTTGAACACTTGGTGAGAAAAACTTAGTTACGCTCTATATTTTTTCTTATTCATTATTGTAAGTTGAAGTTAAAACCTGATTTTTTTTTTACCTAGTACATTTTTTTTTTCTTATAGTCAATTTAAATCTTTCAGAATGTTTTACACAAAATGTATCCGTTTCGTTGTTATTATATATATACTGTACGGCAATCTCTCGGAAACGGATTCTATATCTAAAAATAAGAAACAAGTTACCAATAAATATATGCCTGAAAACGTTTTGTTAGCGAGTTACGGCTAGCGAAGGATTTCGCCCGGTTTTCATATATATTGAGTGTATCAAAACTGCACGGCAATCTCTCGGAAACGGATTCTATATCTAAAAATAAGAAAAAAGTTTCCAATAAAC
>JAAAKQ030127506.1:0-13607 GCA_010016005.3 Zanna intricata | reverse complement strand
CTTTCTACGTTCATCCATCAGCTGAAATATATCCTCTGATATCCAAGGTTTTCTACCAGTTCTCTTTGTTCCACCTATGTTCACTTCTGCTGATTTAAGAATTTCCTTTTTAACATTCTCCTATTCTTCTTCTATATTTTCTACCAACTCTTTCTCAAGCTTCGCTAAATTTCAATGATATATCTGATGCTTTTTCTTCAGGTTTTTAAACCCCAATCTACATTTCATTATCACTAGATTACAGTCGCATCAATTCCTGGATATGCTTTGCAATCAACGAGTTGATTTCTAAAATCTTTATTTAACCATGATGTAATCTAACTGACACCTTGCAGTATCACCAGGTTTTGTCCATGTTTATATTCTGCTATTATGATTTTTAAAATAGGTGTTTGCAATTGCTAAATTATAGTTCATGCGAAACTCAATCAGTCGGTCGCCTCTTTCATTCCTTTTGCCCAGCCCGTATTCACCCACAATATTTCATTCCTTGCCTTTTCCGATGCTTGCATTCCAATCTCCAACTATTATTAAATTTTCATCCCCTTTTACATGTTTAACTGCTTCGTCAAATTCTTCGTATACACACTTCACCTCATCATCATCATAGGCACTTGTAGGCATATTGTTGTTAACAATCGTCAACTTAGGTTTTGATTTTATCCTTATTACAATGACTATATTGCTAAGCTGTTTGAAATATTCTACTTTCATCCCTACCTTCTTGTTCATTATGAAACCTAGTCCTGCCTGCCCTTTATTTGCTGCTGAGATAACTCAGCAGCAAATAAACGATAATAATATTATTATCGTTCATTATTATAAAATTTATGTAAAGGTTTATACCAGAGAATTTGGCCGTCCCTTGACTGTGAGGCTCAAAAATACTTCACTGTTTGAGATGAATTATAATTTTCATTTGTTAGAATGTCTCGCTTTTAAAAATTGCTAATTTAAAGAATATAATATAAAAGAAGTTACCAATTAAGAGGTTAACTAGGTACAGCAAGTTTATGGAATATACATACAAAATTTTTGTTATTAATGCAGTGTTTACCAGATGTAGGGGCACTTTCACTCACCTGCATTAAATTACCTACTACTGTATAAACAAAAGTAGGAATTTTCGTATGTACTTTGCACCTATATATATGTAGTGAAGCAAAGAATACCAACATATCACCATTAGAAATCCCTTAAAACTACGATAAATTTATGTGCCATACTGTAATAAAGTAGCTAGAGAAAATGCTATTAAAAACCTTACCCAAGTTTTATGTATTTTTTTTATGACTTATAATTCAAATGAACAAACGCAATGGATAATTCTAGTACAATATTGAATTAGAATAAAAATAACTTGTATTCTAAGTATTACATAAAAGTCTAAATGTAATGTAAAAATTTACTTTTTGTTGTTTTAAGTGACCATATTTTTTTTCTAAAAGCACAGTTTTAATTAACCGTAGAAGTCTGGTGAGCTGAACATTGTCATGTCCTTCAAAAAACAGCAGTTTTTTTCATCTTCTTCGTAAGTCATTTCACGATGTACAAGTTCCCCTTTGCCGATCCGATCATTCATCTGTTAGATTTTAGAATCTCTGAACATTTTTTTAATCTCAAATCGCAAGATGTTTAAATAGGGTCCAACGATTCTCTCCATTAAAATTGTCGACGGTACCAAATATAAACCAGCCTTTCTAACATTCCTGGAATGAAAATTTCAGTACAGAATTCCAAGCAGAACCGATATCCTATAAGCACCTCTTTTAGGATAACATTGATGATGTATAGTCATCACCGTTGGGATAACTATACATCATCCAAATTGGATCATATATAACCAATTTTTTTTTGGTAAAAATTTTTTGTATTTCCTGTTATTTTGTATAATGATAGTGGTGGGTAAGTAGTGTATGGAATTACAATAATAATCTAAGTAATATCATTTTACTATTAGTTATGGTCATTTATATATTTTGAAGAAGACCAATTTCCTTTCCTAGTTTAACAAATAAATATAGAATCAATTATTATCCTTCCTGTAATCGGTTTGGTCTGCTTTATCAAATAAAAGAAAAAAGATGTAATATTACATTTTTTATTTTTTCCCAAAAATTGGACGATGTAGTTCAACTATTTTTTCCAAAAAAAAGTTTTTATCATAGATATTACTATTATTTTTTATAATGAATATGGTGGATTGGTAGTATATGGAATTGCAATAGCTACTTTCTACTTCCACGTCACATTCTTTACACCTTCAGGGATTATCTTTTCAATAAGTCGATCTAAATACTATCCTGTATTCTTGGAAATGATTCAAAGGAAGCAGGCTATGCTAATTTGCTGAACAGGGCAGGCATATTTTTTTAATAAACCAAACAAGCACATAAATATTCGTACAATAAATTTATTTATAATGAAATATATAAACAATGTTATTAAATAACATTAGAAAAAATTATAAAGAACAAAATAAAATACATTAATGTAAAAATTGTAAGATTTACTCCAGTTATATAAAAAAAAATACAAATTAGTTTTTAATGATATTCCTTAAAATTACTTAAATTAAATTACTTAATATTGTATCTTTACAATTGATATTGAAAATTATAATTAAAAAATTTTATTGGTCAAGCTGAGCAACTTTTTGACCAATCAGAATAAGAAAATATCAAAGTGTCAAATTTTGCTAATGGCGATATCAGCCAACTGACAAGATAGTTTGTGACATTCCAAGCAGCATTATTATGAATTCTTTCTTTTTGTACATGTAAGTGGATAATCCATTGCATCCTCCTATACTGTATTCAGTTAGCTTATAGATTGAAGAATGAACATACCACTGCGTTTGTTTGAGCAAGTTCATCATGATTCTGCTGGGTCACGGCCTGTTGATCAGTTCCGATTCACAATGCGGCCACATCTATGTACAACACCATAGTCATTGCTCATCGATTATTCACTGTATATAGTTATGTAGTAGTAGTAGTAGTAGTAGTAGTGTAATCAAATATTACAATAGTAGTAATATAATAATAGTGTCTTCTCAGTTCTATTAAACCCCCCTTGATCTTTTTCTAAGATCTCTCTTTTGTTCTCTTGTTCAATTTTTGAGTTTCTATTATCTATTCTATTGCATTTGTTTTTTAAATTTACTGGAACATGAGCATAGTGCAGTGATTCTCAACCTTTTTAGCTCCATAACCTCCAATCCCAACCTAAACCCAATGAAACCTAGTTAAAACTATTTAGTTGCACTGATAGCAGTTCATACATGCTGCTATCAATACAACATGAATATATGAAGTGTACTAACACGAGCAATTTACAGGTTCTGATTTGGTGTATACGTGCTCCTTGTAATTTAGTTGGCTTGCAATAATATTCACTGTACGAGTGTCATGTTCAAACATGAGAATATAATAAATTTGAACATGTCCTCTCAGCAGTATAAAGAGACATAGCTTAGTTTCAAAGGGCAAGTGTGTGTCTGGTACCTTTATATAAGTTTTTAGAAGTGTCCTTCATTAAAAATAATAACTGAGGTTTCAGTTTTTAGTGAGCGGACAGGCAGTGTAACTGTGTTTTTTTTTTTCGAACTGTGTAACTATGTTTTTTTCAATTAAGATTTCTATGCAAAAATGGATAAATTTGTGAAAAATGAAATTTTTTGTCGGCCATCTACATTCAGTGAATTGATTGGTAAAAAGACAGGATAGTACAATGCCAATAATTTAAATTATGGTTTTACCTCATCAAATGGAAAGCCATAGTCCATTGTTTGCTTTCAAGTCCTCTCAGATGAAAGCAAGAAGCTATAAAAATCAATTCGACACTTGGAAACTAAACATCCAGATCATAAAAGCAAACCCTTGAAATTTTTTGAAAGAAAATTATATACTTTGAGAAATCAATAAGTTTCTTTTTGTAAATCAAGCCGCACTGATAAAATTACACTTGAAGCATCTTATCTCATAGCATTAAGAGTAGCTTAAATGTCCAAGCCCCACTGCAGAAAACCTCATATTGGCTGCTGCAATTGATATGGTCAATAAGTGTTACAATAGGTGTGGGAACAAAATAACTGAAAAAAATTGTGCTTTTTAACGACACAGTATCAAGGTTAATCAATGACATGTTTGTGATCAGATAAATCAGCAAGTGAGTTCAAGTAAAGTTTTTGGTATCCAATTTGATAATCTGATGACATAAACATCTCAGTATGTTTTGTGAGATAGAAATAGATCAAAGTGAATATGTTGTTTTGCAAATCAATACTTGGTTATGCGACAGGACAATGTTTTTTTGATGTATTTTTTATGAAGCTACTAAAAACTACAACATAGATTTTACATGTAAATTATTTCAGTGTAAAGTTTTAGGCTAATTTCATGATCCTCTTTCATATAATCATGACTGCCATGGGACAGCAATCCCAAGGTTAAGAAAAGCTGGTGTAGTGTTTCCCTAGAGTTGTGTACCAGGTACCATGTCTGATACCAGACATGGTACCAAGTGAAATTATTGCACGATTATTGATATCCCCTTTGAAAAAATCCTTAAGTTATGTTGAAATAGACATTGTTTTAAATGCTTACAAAAGCAGACTGCAGAGTAATCCAATGGAACTATTGGATGTCGTAAATAAATCTGCTAACATAAACAGAAGTTGTGCTGCTTCAGTATACAACATGATTCACGAGCAATAAACTACAGTTTCCAAAGAAAACAAAAAACCACAAAAGGACATATGCATAGAGAGACCATTCGTACGGCATATGGTGGCACAGCCAAATGCGACAATCATAACTAGTTATCGTGCAGCGAAACGGCTAGTGGAACAGAGTATAAGAATTGGATGGGTCCATTGTCAGGCCCATTGGTAATGTCAGAGGACAACACCTAAGTGAAAGAGTGGCCTATCTGCATATGCAATGTCTGAATGATCAGTCTCCGACCTGGGTGAGAGGGGTTGCCATGTCGGCGATCGACCTCACTTTTGTATTTGCTGAGAGGGCGAACGATTGGACCGGATTTGCTGAATGAAGAATCCCTGTCTGATCATTTGTTTATAACCTATATATATAGTGCTGCACCGGCAATAATGAACATCTTACAAGGAAGAGATTTCCAGGAGTGAATGTGCTCAGTTTAGGGACAATATTCCGTATTCTGAACAGGCTGGCACAGCCTCTATCTCCATTGGAATTTGTTAAGAGTGGTGAAGGAGGCTTGTGAGGAGTCCAGTGTGTATTATAGCAGTCCTAATAGGCACGCATACTGGTGGTTTGTGGTGATCTTGCAGCTAAGAGATTGTGCATGGGTGGCTAGGAGAAAGTATCAACGAGCGGCTCGGAGAGCAGATTTAAACCAGTTGCTGGAGGCTCAAAACGAATATAGGACTAAGCGGAAAACGTACAAGAAGGCAATTATGAAAGCAAAAATAAAATGCTGGAATAACCTCTGTGAAGACATAGATTGCAACCAGTGAGTTGCCGTAAAGTTAAAAAGTTTTCCGTATAATTATGAAGAAGTTCGGTAGGAGACTGCCTACCCTTATGGAGCAACAGGTGCGGCAGGCTGTATTACAACTGTTCCCACAGTATGAGGATCCTGTGCAAGAAGATAAAGCGATCACAGAGTTAAATCCATTCACAGTGGAAGAATTAATATTAATAACAGCTGGTAGGAGATTAAGCCCCATAAGTTGCCTGGACCAGATGAGATCCCCAGTGAAATAATGCTGATCATGGTTGATTGAGAGGTCACCAATAGAACTGTTGACGTTATAATACAATGTATGCTAATGGACGGATACCAGAAGAAATTAAAGAATCTAGATTGGTGCTTCTGGAGAAGCCTGGTTCCGAATCGTTTAGGCCTATATGCTTAACTAGCACAATAAGCAAGATCCTGGAAAAAATGTTAGATGGGCAAATTAGAAGGGACATTGTCTGTGGAGGGGGTTTTTCTAATGCACAATACGGATTCCATAAGGGGAGATCTGCCCCCGATGCAGTCAAAACGGTTTTCCAGTTAGTAAAACGAGCAGCAGAAGGTACATGGAGGACGAGGTTGGTTCCAGCGGTGGTTTTGTTACACAACAAATGCTTTCAATTCATTGCAGTGGGATTCCATTTTTGAGGCCCACAAGGAAAATTATACAAGACTATCTAAAAGAGAGGTACCTCGTGTACTACACAGATAATGGTCGTATAAGGTTTAAGGTCACATGTGAGGTGCCCCAGGGTTCTGTCATTGGGCCCACATTGTGGAATATAGTGTATGATGGCGTGTTGCAGTTGGGATATCTGGCGGGAGTGACTCCAGTTGCCTTTGCCGACGATTTAGCAAAGGCAAGGCTTAAGTGCTGACAGTGGCCAACACGGACGAAGAGTTTGAGAAAGCAAACTTGGCAATTGAAATGGTGCAGACTTGGATGTAAGAGAGAGGACTAACAATCTCACTACAGAAAAGTAGGATGGTCTGTATCACGGGAAGGAGACCACTCCCCCCTCTGCGGGTTGTCATAGAGGAAATCTCGTGCCTCAGAGCAAAGCAGAGAAATATCTTGGCATCTGGATTGGCCATCGTAGAAATTTTTCACCGCATGTCAAAGAAATGGAAATTAAAGGGAAAAGAACAGTGGCTGCGCTGAGTTGCCTCATGCATAACGTGTCAGGTTCGAGATCATCTAAGAGATGCATATATGTCCATGTGGTACATTCTATTCTTTTATATGGAGTAAATGTTTGGTACAAGGCATTGGAGGCAACAACAAAAGATTGTAAAGCGTCCAGCAGGGTATAGCGCTCCGTATTGTGATGGCATATTCCTCAGTTTCAACAGAGGTGGTTCTTTTCATAGTCGGAGTACCTCCTGTAAGACAGTTAGCTAAAATGTGGGTTAAGATGTCTAAGGGAGAAGACAAAGACATGGTGTATGCATTGCTACTCCGAGATTGGCAGGAATGGTGGGACGGTTCAACAAAGGGATGCTGGACTCATCAGCTAATCAAAAGATCTATGGGTACATAGAAAGCGTGACGAGTTAAATCACTGATTGGTACAATTTATGACAGCCCGGGTGGCGGTGGTGACAAAGTGGGGAGACTCTGAGCTCTCCTTGCACCCCTTTTCCTTTCCTGCTTTCTTCTTGGTGGAGCTACTGAGACTGGATGGGAGGGTCGGGCTGGTCTCCTTCATTGGGGGAAGCCAGGCCGATCCCCTTGTAAGTGAAGTTAGGTGAGTATGTAAATGGTAAGTATTTGGGTGAGTGAGTGTGGAGTGAGTTAATTCCAATGAGGAGGGTTGGGCTGGTCTCTTTGGTTGGGGAGAGCAGGCTGGTCCCCTTCTAAGTTGAGTGTGAAGATGGAAGAGAGCCAAAGGTATGTCAGACATTGAGCCCCCCCGAGACTGAGTAATGCTTTTTAGTGGGTCCAGTCTCGGGGGTGGCGAATGGTGAGGGAGGTTTAGTCGGTATGAGGCAGGTCACATGTGCCTAACAACACCTTGGCAGAGCCTGTTAGCTTGTTAGCTAGTCCTTGACGTTTAGTGTCTTGGGTCCGAGCCCTACACACCTCAGTGGCATGCATAAATGGCATTCCTTCACCACCGGCCAAAAAAAAAAAAAAAAAAAAAAAAAAATTTGGGAACAAATCAAAGGTTATGTAGCATCACAAAATACTATTTTGAAAATATCTGATGTTAAAAATTTATCTTTAAAAGCCAGAAATAAACTGAGCCAGCAGGAATGGAGAAACTGTATAAAACATGTAATGGATACTGTTGAACCAAATTATTGGGAATTTGATAATATAACAGAAAAAAATTGAGCTTCTCATTCTATCTCTTAATACTGACAGCACTATGGATTTCTCACAATCGAATGACACAAACTGAATTGAATTTATTATTTTTTTATTATTACAGATATTCAATCTAAAACATTAATGAACTTTTAATGTTAGTGGGTAACTGACAATTTCATTATTCTTAAAAAAAATCGAAGAAACTACACAACAATAAACAATTTTACTGAATAGAATACTTATGGGTTATCAGATGTGCCGAACAAGATAAGAAATACTTATTGATCATTTAACATGTCTTAATTTATTTAAATTTAAAATATATGTATAATTTTTGTAAAATATAATAGCATGTAGTTACAGAATATTACTTTTGCACAGTATTTTATATGCATCAGGAATTAAAAGGAGATGCCTATGAATTGGCAATCTGAACACTCATATGCGTAGTCTATTTACTTCAACTCTATAAGCTAACTGAATTAGCTATAGTTGTTATAAAGAATGCTTTGAATGAGTAGCGATTGTGAAAATACCTTAGGAGTGAATAGAATAATGCCAACCTAATGCATTAGGTTTATTTTGTAATACAATAGTTTGAATAAGTATGACAGAAATATAATCAGGGAGTTGATTATTGAACATAACAATAACAGGGTGTTTGACAAGAATAAGCAGAATTTCTTTCCTAAACCTGGTTACTGCTGCACTGATTTCTACTGAAATGTAATATAATTCTAGAAAAGCCAGCAGTGGTTGGATTTGGAAAGCAATTTTCTTCAATGTGATCTCATTTAACTATAAACCAAGTATACATATTTTAGATAATGAAGCAAGTATACATTGATAGCATATGAAAGATTTCGACTAGATGCATAAGATTTCGACAGGAAAAATGCATAATATGGTAAAATCAAAACCAACTGTTGACCATTTACCAGAAGCATTTTTCCATTTAGACTGGCTTGCTTATTAGGGCTGTTAGTCAACAGTTGTTCACAACCAACCAGATTGCTGCAATTTAAATTATTAATATTTGATAAGTTTTTCAAATTTATATTTGAACGGTGTAAAGTTAGTATATGAAAACACAAACACATGAACAGGACAATTGAGATTTGTAGAAATCATATATTTCAAAAGAAAATTTCACAAACTTAAAACATGGAAACATCCACACTAGAGAAAAGATGAATGGCAATTATACCACATTTTCATGGATAAATCTAAATGCAGAGAAATACAGATTTTAAACATTCTCAGAGAAAATTCTGAGGAAGGTTCTCAGAGTCATGATTCTGGCTCAGACCACTACATTGTTAGATTAAAGTACAACTAACACAATCTAAAAATAAGAAACACCATAATAAAAACAAAAGAAAATTCAACCCAACTGCACTTAATTACAGAGACAGCGAAGAAAAAATTTCCAATACTAGAACACTTGAAGAATTAGCTACAAAATAAAAATCCATAATGAAAGAACTAGCCCCGATAAAACTAAGGAAGAAATGTCGATGATGGAATGAGAAATATAACATAACTACTGCAGGCAGACATCAAGCCTGAATAATCCATCAAACACAAAAATACAGAAAATCCAATAGAAAATTAATCAACAAAATTATAAATTTCAACAAAAACCAGTCCAGAGATGGCTGCAAGATTTTTGACAGTTATTTACAAAAATACAAACCCCGAACATTAGTATTAAAAGACAAATCTGTAAAATTAGGGCTCAATAATTGAGAGAATGCTTAAATATTTGCAAAAACCTCCAGAAACTCCTCTTCACATACAATTTTAACAACCCCAGATTTAATAAATCTTCCAACCATCATAACACAGATAAAATAACACAAGCAACAAAAGAAGTTAAAAATTACAAAGCATGTGAAGAGGATGAAGTGTTTACAAAGATTTGGAAGAATGTTGGAGAAACTGCATGCACCAACTCGTAGTCAAAAGGTAGATTACAAAAAAGATCCCAGAACATTAGAGGAATAACTCACCCCCCTATAAAAATTCTGTCTTGGATAATGACAACAAAATGAATGACACACTGGAACCATAATTAGCATTTCAAGTTACGTTTCACAACTATAAAAGTTGTCTGGACCAAATTCTTAAAACTTGTCATGGAAAATTTTAAAATATATAATAGACAACTTTTCAAAAACGCATATGATTGTATTCACCGACCAACTCTTTTAAAAATTTCTCAGATCATATGCCTTCACCACAAATTAGTCAAAATTATTTAACTAACATTGACCAATACCCATCAAAAGTTAAATTTAGAGAACAAATTTTTGAAACATTCACTATTAAAATGAAAAGGTGTTCCAAGAAAATACCCCAAGCATCAAACTTACCACAGAACGCAAAAATTAGATTGAACTGCCTTCGATTTGCAAATGATATAGCCCTTCTAGCACTTGACATGAAAGATCATGATCAAATCATCAGTCCTCAAAACATAACTCAAAAAAATGGGTTAACAGTTCTTAAAAAAAAAAAAAAAAAAAAAAAACTATGGCCATGAAACCACTTAGCATAGACAACATTTCCATAAATAATAAAGAAACAAAACTAATTTCACAATTTAAATACCTAAGGAACTAATCACACACAATTTAGACAAAAATACCACTTGGGTAAACAGAATACCCAAGATGAAAAAAGCTCAAGTACTGACCTGAGCAATGTATAACAAAAAATGTTTATAAACACCAAAATTCACCACTACAAAATAGTAACATTTCCAGAAACAACATATGCTTGTGAAATTCTGTTCCAGCTAAAAAACGAAAAGAAAATAGACCAGCTGATAAAAACTGAAAGGAGATCATCAGGAACTATATAAATAAGAAATATCAACCTGACAGGATCTAGCACATTGTTCCCAACAAAACCTTCTATAACAAACACATCACACATACATAAGGATAATATTTGAAAACGAAGATCAAAATGTAAGAAAAAGTAGAGCAAAACAGTGTATCTTTCAAATAAAAATTGATCATGGATGACTAGAGTGGTCCAATAAGGTCAAACAAGAAGAAGAGAATATGAAAAGATCCAAGTCAGGACAATTTCCAAAAATTGTCAATATAATTACATACTTTATTTAAAGAATATTTCAAGCATTGTTGACGGAATTGTTGTTTGGTCTATCAAATATAGAAAACCAACAATAGCAGATCTGATGAACAAGAAGTAAATCTCTCTTTTGGATCACATATATCATAAACAGTACAGAGAAATTATTAGTGGGTTCCTACGTAACGGTTATGATCGGAAAAATATATTTTAATATAATCCTAAAAATATAAATCTTGAGCTTACTGCAAAAAAATATATTTATCACTTGATATGAATTTCAAATAAAATCAGAAAAACCATTCAAAAAATCGGATGAAATGAAAGAAAAAAAGTTAGTAAAAAATCTTATTAATGAAAATAAATTTACAATAACCCCATTTTATTAATCGATAATAAACACTAATATTATTTTATTATATAACATTAATTATTTACAACATTTTTCCAATATTTTTATATAATGTATATAAAAAAAAACTTAAATAATTAATTATTTATATTACACTACTTATACACAGATGTATTTGAATGAATTAATTCAAATTATAATTTTATTTTAAAATATCAAAAAAATAAAATTTTCCAAGATTTTTATTAATTTTGCAAGTCACAAAATCACTGATAGAACCATTTAAGACATTCATAACAACGTCATTAGGTTTCAAAGTGAAAGTTATTAAAAAAAAGATAACTATCACTAGATTGTGACCATGATGATCCAATTTATTTGTATTCTGAAAATGAAACCAGAATTTTTAATCCGACATAACATTAAATAAATATTAGTTTAGGAGAAAAAAACCAGTAACATGCAAAAAATAATTATAATTACATATAACGAAACTAATATTAAAAATAATTACACGAACAAAAGTAGAACGTAAAGCAAACGTGGTAAATGATTTTTTTTATAATCTTTCTTTTCAAAAATAATTGACCTAATCTAATCTATAATATTCACAGTCACAGACTTTATGTAGCTTGTCAGTATTAACTGGAAAAAAAAGCAAACACAAAGCTTGGTTAAAAATACAATAAAAAGTTGTATAAAAGTGTAATTAGGCAAGTATTAAAACTAATAGTCTGGGCCAGTCAGAAAAGAATGTATCTAGCCTCTGTAAAAATATTAAGCGCTATATACTCATAATAATGAAAAAATCTGGACCCTGAGCAACATACATCGTAAAGTACTCTTTAAAAAGTACTGGCATTTTACAATAGTTAGCAAGATCATTTTGATCAAGCACAAAAAGATGTTACATGTAATGTTTAAGAGGTAGTTTAAAAGTTCTTGGTCTGACAAAGAAAACAGATTTTTTGGAAATTTTTTGTTTTTCAATGCTGCAACATCAGTTGCATTTAAAACAGCATTTGGCCGATGATTTAACAACTTTTTAATAACCTCAGTTATAATGCAATTTGTCCAACGCTGCAAAATAAACTATCAACTCAATTTTGCCATCATCAAAGTGAATCTTCATCAGTGAATGATTTCTTCTGGTTTGGGAACAGAACATGATCGCTGGGTGCCAAACCTGGCACGTATGTGGAAGCACTTTGAAACGTAGGTCATGGAATTTTGCAGCGATAACTAAGACGATGTATGTGCAAGCAAGCAACATTACTGTGGTGAAAAAATGCTTTCTTTTAGGCCATACATATATGTTTAGCTTGAAGGAACACCCTTCAATCTGTCCAGAAGGGCAAACTGAATCAAATCAGTGCCTTGACTTTTCCTGCAGATGAAACCATTTTTGCTTTATTTGGACAGACTTCACTTGCTTCCATCCACTCTTTGGTTTCTGGAATGTTAGAGTCCATTTTTCATGTACTCTAACAGACGTTGAAAAACTCAGCGGAATTATGCATAAATACGTCTAAATATCTTTGAGGAGTGTTCAGTCAAATGTGTTTTTGGTTGAATCTTTATAAACGCAGCCATGGAGTAGAAAATTTTTTTGTACACAAAACATTGTGTAAACTGTAGTAGGCAGTGGTATATAGAGATGCTTGCAATGTCAACAAGCTCTCATAGCTTCAGTCAAAAAATGGTAGGTAAAACTTGCACGAAAGACATTACAATAAAATGTCATTTAAATATGAGTTATTAAGGAATGAGTCACATTTAAATGATTCATTGAGGTAATTCTGTAAGTAGAATTAAACTATATTCTTATTTTTGGTATACCCAATCCAATGGATTATATCCATTGCTCTAGTCCTCTTTAACAAACCACAAACCTTTCGCTGAGTAAATCTATTACACTTATGTATATTATATATATATATATTTTATATAAATATGTACATACACATGCACGCATGCATGCACATGCCCATACACAATGCACACAAATGCACACACACAAAAATAAAAAAAAAAGTCCTGAACTGCTCATATAGATTACATGTAACCTTCAATAAATGTAAAATCCTAATTTTGAACACAACACTGACTAAATTATCATGTACATTATTTAATTTTTAACAGCATTTATTTCTATGTACAAATATTTTTATTTCTATTTTATGTACATTTATTTTTTTTTTTTTGCATTTTACACATCTTTCAGAATGTTTTTTTTTTTTTTTGTTTAACCTCCGGGACCACAATTAAGTATATCTTCAGAGGGATGAGATGAATGAATTGTAGCGTGTGTGAAAAATTCCATGCCCGACCAGG